>NAJN01001209.1:0-13085 GCA_005059845.1 Cryomyces minteri
GCTCGCTTTGCATCAGCTGGTGCGTGCGGCGCAGCGCGGCTGTCACGTCGCTCGAGGCGCCGACGAGGACTTCGTCCTGCGAGAGCTTGTCGTGGCCGGCACGGTGCCGGTTTGTGGGCGTGCTGGTGCCGCTGCTGCCGTCTTGGAGGCTGGCGAAGAGGAGTTGGCGCTCTTTGGCTTTCGCGGCTTCGGCGGCGCGTTTGGTGGAGAGCTGGGCACGGCGAAACTGGATTCGTGCTCTGGACAGAACTGGTCAGCAGCTCTCGTCGTCGATGGCGTATTGGGTGACAGTAGTAGACGTACTGTCTCAGATCCTCCGTCAGCCTCGCAACCTGAGCACTGAGCCTAGCTGTTTCCCGATCTTTCTCGCTATTTCTCCGTCTGCTCCCCACGGAGCTGCCCGCTATGAGATCCTCAACCTCTTGTCGCAGAAGCTCGAAGTCCTCCTCCTGCTGCTTCAAGCTGTCGTGGATCTCAGAGCTTAGCTCGGTGCGCACGTCGCCCTCATCCCCGTCAAGCGGGATGGAGCCCGGATGGAAAGTGAGCTTTGAGAGACGATGGATGAGGTGGAAGGAGGCCTTGTTGGCGTCTGAGAGGGCTGTGAGGCGGGCCGTGAGGGACTGCGTAGTCATTGCATCGTTGATGAAGGTACTCTGGAGTTGGGAGAAAGGTCGAGGCCATGTTGTACTTTGTTCGCCGTGAACGCGGAGGGAAGCCGCGAATTCGGCCGTGCGCCAAACAGCAGCTCGTGAATTGAGGGATTGGTGAAGAGAACCCCAAAGCACAACCACGAATTCTCCATCACATCTACCATCCTCCAGCGCTATCTCCACTCCCATCCTCCAGAGCTCTTCTGTCTCAGTGCTCTGCTATCCCCTCTTCTCCCAAATCAGCGCCGAACCACAGCGTCCACCGCCGCAATGATCACCAAATTCATAACCTCAGTTTCGACCACCTTCTCGCCCTTTAACGCCCGCTCCGGCAAGACTGCCCGATCCTTCCTGGCGCTGCTCCCGCCCAATGCGCGGCAGAACATGAAGATAGACGTGAAGATGCTGCCGCGAGCTGCCCCATCCACCTCATCCAACTCAGCCAAACCCGAGCCAGCGGCCGTGTTGTTACTGGGATTCAGTACGTTCCCCCAAATCCATTCACTCTGTGGTTCTCGGTCGAAGAAGTTGAGACATGAGAGGTTTGGCTGATGTTCGTTTTGTTTGGTGCTCGTAGAAGACGGCAAACAAATGTCCCTCGACCTCGAGAAGCTCAAGATCAAAGACGTGCAAGAAGAAGTAGACCGGCACTCAAGGCTGCTGGGACGGCAGGAGGAGCTGACGGGCAACTGATCTCGTTTCCCTATCCGTCCCACTGCTCATCTCCCTTGCATCTCTGGCCCACTGCTCATCCGCCCTCCCTCTCCGCGACCTCTCCGCTCATCGACCCGTCGGCATCTCAGAGCGTTGAGTGAATTGGATGGTTGGAGCGGCTCCTACGGCAAGGGCGTCTCGATCTGCGAAGTCGGATGGACAGATGAACGGACGAAACGGGCAAGGGGAGAAGGGAAGGCACTCATGGCGGGACGGGGCGCATTGGCTTTAGCTGTGTACGATACACGAAGCGACTCTACGTGAGGTAGGACAGCGACGCGATGAGATGTGCGTACGTGCGTCAGACTTGCGGCACTTTCAGCGGATAGAAGGGTTGCGAGTGCCTCTGCGTTGGAGGTATGGCTATGTGGCGTTGTTGGGGAACTGGCTGAGCCGTACTGTCTATTGGTTCCGGTGTGTATACACGTACGGGTTTGAAATATTCGTTGCGGTCACAACCGTTGCTCGGGAGAAGCGCTGAGAA
This sequence comes from Cryomyces minteri, assembly GCA_005059845.1. Lineage (NCBI taxonomy): Eukaryota > Fungi > Ascomycota > Dothideomycetes > Cryomyces > Cryomyces minteri. Next base: position 1,849 of record NAJN01001209.1, read on the forward strand.
TACGACTTTTTCGCGTTCAGTTGGGGGGTCGTAGTGTAGTCAGAGACATGCAGTGTGCCTCTGAGGGAGTTACGGTTAGGGTCGTCCGTGACTCTAGAGTCTTGCTTCCAACTAGTTACGTGTGACACTTGTGATAATTTCGATGTCTATTCGCCTATCTATACCAGAGGGCTTCTTGCCAACAGTCACGTCAACGAAGGAGCGGAACTACAGAATACATGCCGGCACATCTAAACCGATGCACCAGAGATAAAGAACCACTTGTCGATGCTTGGGTCAATTGGCGCGGGGGACTTGTTCTCGCCCTTGGGAATGTCCGAGAGCTTGCTTGGGTCGACACGGTCGGGAGAGTGAGGGCAAGTGGTGTTGACACTGTGTAGATCTCGTCAGCTTGCACACTGTCACGGAAGGTTAAGCGGGTATGTCATGACTTACAGAGAGATGTCTCCCCTGTTAGTCTTTCCGGTGATCAACTTCTCCCACGCCTCAGCACACTCACGGACGACATCCGTGGCGTACTTCTTGTTCTTGCACTCGCCCGAGAAGGCGAACTGGTTCTCCGGCTTTCCGTCAGGAATCTTGTAGATGCGGAACCACTCGTTCGTCGCCCTCAACAGGCCGGGCAGGTGGCGCTCGACGTCTTCAATATCGTTGAGCTTGGGGGCCAGCGGGTCGTTGACGTCAATGACCATGATCTTCCAGTCGGTCTCACCTTCGTCGAGGAGAGCCATGACACCGAGGATCTTGACTTGCTTGACCTCGCCGGGCGTGGCGACTAGCTCGCCAATCTCGCAGACGTCGAGAGGGTCGTTGTCACCGTTGGCTTTGGTCTCGGGATGCTGGACGTTGGGGTCCTCCCATGTCTATTGGGCGATCAGTAGTTGCTCTTAGCTTGAATGGATAGAGCCTTTTAAGGCCTATCGAGCACGTACCTGAGGGAAGGCACCATAGTTCCAGAGGTAGCCCTTGTGGGGGAAGCAGTTCCTCACGAACCGAAGCTTGCCCTTCTTCGTGTCTTGCTTGATCGGGTTCATCTTCTCCTCTTTGGAGATCTGTGAAGCAGACCAAGGTCAGCCGCAAATCCAACGATAATTGTGCTTTTGTGGTATTGAACGCCACCAAGCTGTGCGATCCGCTCGAAGGTCTAATGGCACACGAACCTCCATCTTGGCATTGGTCCATCTCGGGACTTCAACGATCATGTTCAGGATGGTCTGCTGCTCGTTGGCGTACAGAGGAATGTCGTGGAAGGGCGAGACAGGCACGCCATCCTTCTCGATGAAGATGCGGTGCTCCAAGGTGTTGGGAGCGCCAATCTTCCTGGCAGTGTAGGCTGCTGGAGCCTTGCCGTGGTAGCCTTTCTCTGAGATGGGTAGCGAAGCCATTGCGATGTTTGGTGGAGGAGAGTTGGTGGTGGAGAAATGTCTGGCGACTTGAGCAGTCCGGGCCTGAATTTTGTTGGTCTCTGCGGGAGTGGCCGTTTTGGTGGGGTAAAAACGAGAAGAAGCCAGGTCGGCAAACGTCACTGCAGAATTGCTGAATGCGATGTGGTAGGATTGCAGTTGTCTACGTTTGCCCAGAGTGTTTGGGACGGTGCGAAGGCGGAGCGGCAACATGCAGTGGACTTCCCTCGGGCCAGCTGTGCTGCTGCTGCTGGCTGGTTGGTTAATGCTTGAGAGATGACATGATGGCATGGGAAGCTGCTGTCCCGAGGTACTAGTTTACGGGCGATCGCGCAATCCGGAGGGTAAGACTCAATACAGTATATTGGGACGCCAGAAGCCAGCAAACAACCCCTCATCTTCTTCCTCCACCTCCTCCGAAAGAACGGTCTCCTCCCCCTCGTTTCCTTCCAGGACATCCTCCCAGACATCAGCGCAGTAAACCTCACCACGATCCTGAGGTCCAGTGAGCCAATCTCCACTACGACCCAGCAGTGAATGATCTTCGGTTTCGTCCATGTAAATATCGTCAGGATGATCGGATTCGTCAAGCTCTCTATACCCTACCATAGGATCTTGCAAAACACCATCTCCGGGGACGCCAGAGTGTTGCGACCGGGATAGAGAGCGGTTCGACCGCAGACTGGGGGCCGTATATTCCTTGTCGTCTTGCGAAGGTTCCCATACTCTGATCCTTGGTATGCTTCGGGAACTTGGTGCTGAAGGACCCTTGAAGCGATCTTTGTTTGATTGTGTAGGTTCAAGAATCTCTAGCACACTCTGGTCGGCGAGTGCCTCGTCGCAACGTCGCAACAGCTTCCCAAGGGGTGAAGACACTTTCGGGTCGATGTTCTCCTTCTCATCGTCGCAACCGACTACTGCGCTGATTTTTCCACTCTGTGGCCGCGGAGCAGCTTTTGGTCGCTCGATCCTGGCTCGAGTTTTCTCACTTCTTGAGAGGGGTGTGAGTCTTGACTGGCTTCTCGTATCTCTACCGTCCGCATCTAGTGGCGCAAGAGGCAGTAGCTCAGCACCTGTGGCGTTTTTGACATCAAGTCGTTGACCACGTGTGGGAGGTGCACTGAAGGGTGCTCTGAGCACGTGTTGTTCATCAACGACTGGCTCTGCAATGCGCTCTGTTGAAATCTTTTGATGTTCTTGGTCCGCCTTCCTGAGTTGATCTGGTCCTCGATGTACCTCCTTCTGTAGACGTTCAACGGAAGCTCTGGTAGCACCGCCATGACCATCGTATCGGGGCGCAGCTCCCTTGGATTGTCCGACTTCGACGATTGTCTGAGCGCGAGGAAAGATCGGTGGAGATGTTGGAGGCGGGTGAACAGACTCCGAGCGAGAAATGCAGCTGGTACTGGGCGGCCGATTCCCTCGCCCTCCTAAGCCAAGGAAACCTCTCTCTGACAGCTCGGTGGATGCTCTTGGAGAATCTACGCTTGTGCTTGTTGGGTGTCTCCTCGTGCTAAGCTGCGATGGGATGCTTCCATTTCGGCCTGGCGGAACTGTCTTCGAGGGTATGTTGTGGTGTCGCTCTGCAAGCACTGGTCTCTTGGTGTCAAAGTATGAGGATATATCGTCTTGCTGTTCGAGCGTACGATCTTTCTTCCGCGTCTTCTTCGATGATTCTGGTTGCTCGTCTTGGTGGTCTTTTGGTGTCTGTAGAAACTTCATCTCAGAGAAGACCAGGTCAGGCACTGCGCCCAGATGTCAGCTGGAAGGCCGTAGCCTGACCGCACCTCACGCAAAGTCACTTACGTCCGCGGCCTTTTACTGGTATGGAAGCGCGTCCTCTTTTGAAGAGACCGAGACCGGCTGCTGGGGTCAGCTAAGTCGACACCTCTTGCGTTAGCATACATGTGAGAAGAAGACCGCGACGGAAAGCCCGCTCACCGTTAAGCGGTCCTTTGGGACGTTCTTCGCATGGAAACTCTGTACTAGGCCTGCACTTCGACTCTCCTTTCGTTTCGACTTGTGTCGCTTCCCTTTGCTGTCCTTCTTCCTCTTCGTCTTTTGTGTCCGCTCTCCCTCTCTGCGATTCTTGTGGCCAGACTTTGCTTCGTACAACTCTGGTCGCGTCTTGTGGCGGGCCCTTCTTTCGTAGGTCTTTGGGGGCGGTTCGGGTTGCGAGGCGGAATCTTCGGTGGAGCTGGAACAGCTTGATGAAGGGTCATGGTCAGACATGTTGCCATCGTGGGCTGGAACATCGTCTTTCTCCGCAGGCTTTTGCAAGAATCCAGGTGCAAGCAAGGAGCTGTCAGAGCTGGCGCGTTTACGCTTGAGACGATGGCTTCTTGGCTGGTCGGTGACCTCATGTTTGTCGTGTAGGAACGTGGGGAAGCCCAACTGTTGAGGTAGTGTGGGTGTTTCAGCTATGTTAGTATTGTTTAGCCATTGGTTGATGTCCATCTTGCTGCAGGAATGGAAGGAGTCTTGGTGGTTTCGTTGGAAGGTAAATTAGAGGATGGACGGGCTCTGAGGACAGAGGTGGGACATTGTCAACTTCGATTGTCACCCGTTCAACATGATCTACCACAAGCATTTCTGTTTTCAATCTGAGAACCACGTAGAGAGAGTATCACTCTTGATTGAATAATGAGCTTTGTGAATGAGCTTCCATGTTGATGCGAGATTACATCGCCTGTGCTTCGTTCCGAGGCATACAAGCAGATTATGAGAGTGACTCTGGCGCATAAGATACAGGCCCAGGTTCTTGCCGTGGCTAGAAGGAATGAATATCAAATATTGCCCGCCGAACAAGCCTAAATAGACGCTGACATGTAACCTCTGCTGATTCCCGAGTTCTCGTCAGAATCAGGATGATTCCTCGAAGCCGGGCGCCCAGCCATGGGTAACCTATTTCTGCGCTCAGCATGAGAACAGTCTCGCCACTGTCAAGACGAAACTGCTGTCCAGAGTTGTATCTGAAGCTGGCGACACATGATTGACATTTGATATCATGGTTCCAAAGAATAGAACATTAGCACTGGCATGATCTGGACGTCGAGTTGGAGGGCATGAACACATGGAGTTGGAGAGCTGGAAGCTATGAAGAAGCCTCAGTTGTCCAGCAGCCTTACTAGGTCTTTTGGAAGACGCCACTGCAGTGCACACAGCGATATCTGGGACATGGGGATGTAACGGATTTGGGACACAGAGAATCGGAAGCAACGACGAAGTGCGTTTCGCAAGGGACACGCAACCGGGCGCTAGGCCGGATGGAGGTCCCCACCAGCGTTGTGATCTGGCCGCAATGTTCTCGAGAGACAACAAGACAGCTCTCCAACATTTCGCCCGAGAGACTGCTTACGCACAACTTGACGCCCCTTCTCACTCATCGCGCCCTTCCTGCTGGGCTTCCCTTGTCCTCGACCTTGAATCCTGGCAACCCGCTTGGACACAACCCTTCGCACACTCATCAACCCTCCACGGGGCACTCATCAACCTTGTCCGCCATGGATTTCGAAAGCTTGAAGGACCAGTGGAGCGAGATTGAAGAGCGGGATGGCGTGCGGCTCAGTTGGAATACATTCCCCAGTAATCGCATGGTAGAATCACCCCTTTGCCAAAGGTCGCGGCAATAGCTAACCCATGCTCAGGAAGCAACGCGACTTGTTGGTACGCGCTCGTCGTTTCCCAACTCTATGGAGTGCGACTGACTGTCGACAGTACCTATTGGCGCACTCTATACACCACTAAAAGAGAAGACGGATACACCCTTGTTACAGTATGAGCCAGTGTCTTGCAAAGCACCATGCAGAGCCGTGCTCAACCCGTACTGGTACGTCGGGAACGAGTCCATGACATGCCTTCCACCGACACTAATGTCTCGACAGCCAAGTCGATATGCGAGCGAGACTGTGGGTATGCCCATTTTGCTTGTCACGAAACCCTTTGCCGCCACACTACAAGGACATCTCGCAGGACACGATACCACCTGAACTACATCCGAATAGCTCTACGATAGAGTACCGACTAGCTCGCCCTGCTCCGTCGCCGCCGGTCTTCGTATTTGTGGTGGATACCTGCCAGGAAGAGGACAGCTTGAAGTCGTTGAAGGATTCAATTATCATGAGCTTGAGCTTACTGCCTCCGTATGCCCTCGTTGGACTGATCACATTCGGTACAATGGTGTGTGAAAATAGATACCGTGAGGCAGTCCAAGACTGACTCAAGAATTAGGCGCAAGTTCACGAACTAGGCTATACCGAATGCGCCAAATCTTACGTCTTCCGAGGCAGCAAGGACTATGCGGCGAAGCAGGTGCAGGAGATGCTGGGCCTTAGTTCTGCGGGCCTCAGACCGAACATGCAAGCGCAACCTGGCAGACCACAAGCTCCACCGCCGATGGGACCCGCCGCACGTTTTCTACTTCCTGTTCAGCAATGCGAGTTTCAGCTCACGAACGCTCTCGAACAACTACAGAAAGATCCCTGGCCAGTGCAGAACGACAAGCGCGCATTGCGGTGCACGGGTGTCGCTCTCAGTGTGGCAGTGGGACTCCTCGAGACGGCCTTCCAGAACGCCGGTGGAAGGATTATGCTGTTCACTGGCGGTCCTGCGACAGAGGGTCCGGGCATGGTCGTCGGACCCGAGTTGAGGGAACCCATTCGATCTCACCACGACATCGATCGAGACAACATCAAATACTACAAGAAGGCGACCAAGGTAAGTCGCTCGAAGCCTCATGTAAGAGGGAGCGAGGCTCACTGTATCTAGTTCTACGAAAGCTTGGCAAAGCGGGCAGCACACAATGGTCATGTCATCGACATATTTGCAGGCTGCCTAGACCAGGTTGGGCTTCTCGAAATGAAGAGCCTTTCAAACTCCACTGGCGGCCACATGATTCTGACCGACAGCTTCACATCGTCCATGTACAAGCAATCCTTTGCCCGAGTCTTCGACAAGGACGTCAACGACAACCTTCTCATGGGCTTCAACGCTTCGCTGGAAGTCCTGACGACGAAGGAATTGAAGGTCACTGGGCTGATTGGGCATGCCGTCTCGATGAACAAGAAATCTTCCAACGTTGGCGAAACAGAGTGTGGCATTGGCAATACCTGCTCCTGGAAGATGTGCGGTATCGACCCCAGCGCCAGTTACGGAATCTACTTTGAGGTAGCAGGACAAGCCGGGTCGAACCAGATGCAGCAGGGACCGCAGAAGGGCATAATCCAGTTCCTCACGTATTATCAGCACTCTTCAGGCCAGTATCATCTCAGGGTGTCCACCATTGCAAGGAACATGTCCGGACCTCAGGGTGATCCGTCAGTTTCGCAGTCCTTCGATCAGGAGGCCGCTGCAGTGCTCATGTCGCGCATCGCTGTGTTCAAGGCCGAAGTCGACGATGGACCGGACGTCCTGCGATGGGTCGACCGCATGCTCATTCGCCTCTGTGCACGCTTTGCCGAGTACCGCAAGGACGATCCGTCGTCTTTCAAGCTGGAGAAACACTTCACGCTTTACCCACAGTTCATGTTCCATCTCCGTCGATCGCAATTCCTCCAAGTCTTCAACAATTCGCCTGATGAAACGGCGTTCTACCGGCACGTGTTGAACCACGAAGATGTGTCCAACTCTCTCATCATGATACAACCAACGCTGGACTCCTACACATTCGACCAAGAGGGCAGCCAACCGGTGTTGCTTGATAGTACGAGCATTCAGCCTCAGACGATTCTGCTGCTAGACACCTTCTTCCACATCTTAATCTTCCACGGCGAGACCATGGCCGAATGGAGGAAGGCCGGGTACCAAGACATGGAGGGGTACGAGAACTTTCGGGAGCTGCTGGAAGCGCCGAAGGAGGATGCAAAGGTGAGCCATGTTCAACAGTGCTCTGATCTTCGCCGGCCACACACGATCTCATACTGACGACATCTTTCCCGCCCAGGAACTCATCCAAGACCGATTCCCGCTTCCTCGCTTCATCGTCTGTGACGCCGGAGGCTCTCAGGCCCGTTTCCTCCTCTCCAAGCTCAACCCTTCCACCACGCACACGTCGTCCTCCTACGGCGGCGTCAGTCAGACCGCTCAAACCATATTCACAGACGATGTCAGCTTGCAGACATTCATGGACCATCTGATGAAGTAAGCCCTTCCGTTCTATTCGTCTGCTAGGAAAGCACGATACTGATCTTGTCTCAGACTCGCGGTCACCGGCTCAAGCTGATTCCGTCTTTGAGACTGTTGTCGAGACGTAGCTGACGCGCACTGGGAAGGCGAAGAGGGAAGGAGGTCGAGGAAGGGACTGCGTCGCTTGCTGGGCCGAACTCGACGGAGGGACTGAAGTCGTCATATGCACGAGCATGATCAAAAACCAGTCGCGGGTGATGCATGGGCTCTACGAAGACGAGCACAGAGCATCACCAAGCCGGAACGAGCATGTAGACTCTTGCACTCTGAACATCGAACCCCTGACGACGCTGTTGTTTGGGCCCTGACGCCTGCGACCGACGTACATGCCCTTGTGCCGCGCGAAGTCGCCCCACCCCTGTGTTGCCTTGGGGGGTGCCTCATCCCGCCTTCCGTCACAGCACGGAAGATGCGAAAGGGGGTCTCCCAAGGCCCATCCACGCCCTGCCCCCCGGCGATCCCAACGCCCGGATCCCCCGTCCGGTCCCAGCAGTCTGGCAAGAGCCCGCCGATTCCGCAAAGGACGCGGGAGCTCTGGCCAGCAGCTCGAATCGAGCCGCGCGCTGGGCGCCCCTCCCCCCCCATGCTCCACATTCCAGCTTACCTTAACTTGACTCGACTTTGCTGCAGACTTCGCGTCGGAGTGTGTTCCGAGCTCCCTCCCACCCTCCGCTGCCGTGTGGTGGACTGTGAGCACGAGGGGCGTGCGCTGTGGGCGGCTGCAGTACAGGTCGGTAGTCTGTAACGTTAGGGGTGGGATCGTGTGGCAACCCGGCCGTAACTCCGATCCCTCGCATCGCTGATGCACGTGCGTGGACGAGCTCGGCCTGGAAGGGGTTGCTTCGGACGCGGAGAGGCGACATCGCAGCTTCTCGCAACCCCAGGCCGCCAGGCTCTTCGTCGCCCCTTCGACTGCACAAGCTACCTCACCTGTGCCTGCGGCAACTAAGCAAGCCAGGGCTCTCAACAGAACTTGCCGAGGAGGGGAGAAGCGACGGCGGCGGGCTCACGTTTGATGTCTTCCACTGATTTCTGCGTGTTCTGGAGGCGCCATCCAACCATCGATCGATGGGCCATCAACCTCTTCCAATCCCTGCGCTTGCGTGGACCCTTCCGGGTCTAGCCTGGACGCTGCCGAATGTGGTGAGCGTGCAGTGCCCCGCTATCATCCCAAGCCCACTTTGACAAACACGCTACCCGTATCTTCGCCCTCTGTTTCTTCGTCGCCCTTTCTCTTCCGCTCCCTCCTCCTCTTTCTCTTCCTTCCCTCCTGCAACCTACCACCCATTTCTCGCGGAGATCCCAGATTCGCCAGACCAGAGAGACCATCGACTGTCCCTCTTCCTTCATCAAGTCCAGCCTCACGCACCCTATCGCGCCATCGTCCGCGACCAAAACATCACACGCCAACTACAAGTTCTGAGAAGTCCGTCCGTCGTTCACTAACTGTTTGCGCTTGAGAATTGAGCTTGTTCGCATCCGTCCGTCCTTCGTCATGTGCTCCCTCGGTGTATTTTCATTTGTCCATCCTCCTCCTCATCATCCACCACCACGACCACGATCCCCCGTCATCACACCTTCTGCGCGCTTTGCTTCGAGGAGTGCCGAATTGAGACTTTGAGTAGAGAGAACAATCGAGAGACCTTCAGAATGTCGAAGCTTTTCATCGGGTGAGTCTTGCTCCAGTACCATCCAGCACATTGCGACTCACCCAACTGACGTTCCTTCACAGCGGCCTTGCCTGGCACACTGATGACCAAACCCTCCGTACCAAGTTCGAGGAGTTCGGTCAGGTCGAAGAAGCCGTACGTTGATACATTACTGTTGCTCCCCAATTTGCGCTCAATCTTCTGACATGGTTCAAGATCGTCGTCAAGGACCGCGATACCGGACGCAGCCGCGGTTTCGGTTTCGTGCGCTTCGCTCAGGAGTCCGAGGCCGAAGCTGCTATCAACAGCATGAACAACGTCGAGTCAGTACACCCGTGCACCCATTCTGAGTGGATCATCTAGTGTTGAATTCCGTCGCATCCGCGTCCATTCGGATGCGAAACGCGACAGCATCACGCTCCTCATTAGAGCACAACAACGTTCCATCCTCCATCGTTCGTGGGTACTAACGTTTCGACAAGGTTCGACGGCCGTACTATTCGTGTCGACAAGGCCTCTGAGCGCACCGGCGGTGGTGGAGGCGGTGGAGGCTTCGGCGGTGGCCGTGGCGGCTACAACGCTCCCCGTGGCGGTGGAGGCGGATACGGTGGCGGATACGGTAAGCTTGAAGCTGAACGAGGCCAACGGACAGAATTCTGACACACCACACAGGTGGCGGTAGCGGTGGCGGCTACGGTCAGCGTCAAGGCGGCGGCGGTGAGTGACACAAGGAGAGTGCGAAGAGATAGTACCCAATCGTACTGACAGCCCCTCCAGGCTACAGCGGTGGCGGCGGAGCTGGCAACTGGGGCGGCAACCAAGGTGGAGGGTACAGCGGCGGCGGTGGATCCAACTCCTACTCCGGCGGCGGCGGTGGAGGCTACGACAGCCAGAACCAGCAGGGCGGCGGCAGCGGTGGTGGCCAGTGGTAGATTACCACACGACAATCCTCAGCAACATGCTCTGCCACCACACGACACGGAACGGGAGACAGGGCATCGGGACGCCTAGATTGATTTGACAGACGGAAAAGAGCCTGGGGGACGAACTTTTCTTATGGAATTCTATTCCATCCGAGTGGGGGGGTTCATAACTTTTACGGTTGTTGCGGTTGTTGCATGGACTTTGGAGCGGTTGCAAGGTTCTCAGCTGCTTGACGGCAGTCTTTCTCGTGTGCTTCCTCAGACTGATGATACCACGGAACGGCCGCTAGATTCTGGCTGTCTCTGCATACTTCGACAATGAAATGGACGTACTTCTGACTGGGTAGTGCGCATTGCGCTGTGGTGTTGACATCTGTTTGAGTGACGACGTATGAAGCTCAGATCGAGTGATGGTCTTTGGACTAAAGATTGGCTGTTGATACAATTCGGAACGTCCCCTTTGGCGGCAGCAGACGGCAGAAAAGTACCCGCGACAGACGCAGCTCCAAATTTTGATGGCCAATGTGCAGAGACAGTACCGTCCCGTTTAAACACCCTCTCCATACCGCCAGGTTATACCTCAGAACCTGTTGCTATACATCGCACATCAATTGCTGCCGATTGCTTCCTCAAACGCCCCTGCGCCATCGAGCGCATTTCTTCGACATAGCATGTCATGGCCGACGCACCACCACCTCCGCTCCGCTTCACAGGCCAGAAGTCTCTCGTCCACCGCCTCGTCCTCTCCACTCTAACCGGGCGCCCCGTACGCATCTCCCAAATCCGCTCCTCCTCGCACACGAACCCCGGTCTCGCCCCCCACGAAGTCTCCTTCCTCCGCCTCCTCGAAGCCATCACCAACGGCTCCGCGATCGAGTTCTCCTACACCGGCACCACCCTCGTCTACCGTCCGGGTCTCATCACCGGCAGCGTCGCGGGCCACGGCGCGAGTGGCGGCGTCATCAAACACGAAATACCGGACACCTGCCGCCGCGGCGCCAGCTACTTCCTCACCCCGCTGTGCCTGCTCGCGCCGTTCTCGAAGGCGCCCGTCAACGTGTTGCTGACAGGACCGGGCG
>NAJN01000121.1:0-35884 GCA_005059845.1 Cryomyces minteri
TGGTTGGAGACTCAGGCTCCGGGAAGTCTGCCGCTTGGAGAGTCCTCTTGCAAGCTTTGCAACGTGTCGAGGGTGTTGAAGGCGTTTGCCATGTTATCGATCCCAAGGTCATGTCGAAAGAGTGTCTCTACGGGAGTCTTGACAGTACCACGCGCGAGTGGACGGATGGTCTGTTCACTAGCATCCTCCGAAAGATCGTAGACAACCTTCGTGGCGAAGAAACAAAGCGACACTGGATTGTGTTCGACGGCGACGTGGATCCAGAATGGGTGGAGAATCTGAACAGTGTGCTCGACGACAACAAATTGCTTACCTTACCAAACGGAGAGCGTCTCAGCTTACCACCCAACGTCCGCATTATGTTCGAAGTCGAGACGCTGAAGTATGCCACGCTGGCTACTGTCAGCCGTTGTGGTATGGTGTGGTTTAGCAGAGACATCATCACCACTGATATGACGATTGCAAAGTATCTAGGCCATTTACGAACCATGCCTTTCGAGGGTCTTGATGACGACGTTGTCGATACTGGACAGCTGACACAGAAACTCCTTACGGTTCAGGCACGTATAGCAGACGTCCTTCAGGAACGTCTTGCATCAGATGGCTTTATTCAAAAAGCTCTCGATGCAGCGCGAAGCTTCCGTCATATCATGGCGTTCACGGACACCCGGGCCCTCAACACCCTCTTCTCCCTACTGAACAAAATTTGCCGATCTATACTTGAGTATGACTTGCAGCATCCAGACTTCCCTCTTGATATGGAGCAGGTTGAGGCATTCGTATCTAAGAAGCTACTCCTCGCACTCACCTGGTCCCTGACTGGAGATTGTCCGCTGATTGAACGCAAGGCGTTTGGCGGCTTCGTAGCTCAATTAACTATGGTGGACTTACCACCCCTAGACGACACTACGTCGTTGATCGACTTTGACGTGTCGTTGCCACGCGCAGAATGGGAGTCTTGGCAGTCACAGGTTCCACATGTCGAAGTGAACACTCACTCTGTTACGCAAACCGACGTCGTCATACCGACACTAGACACACTCCGCCACGAGGATGTGCTTTATTCTTGGCTTGCAGATCACAAACCACTTCTGCTTTGTGGACCCCCCGGATCTGGGAAGACCATGACTTTGTTCAGCGCCTTGCGTAAGCTGCCGAATATGGAAGTTGTTGGGCTGAACTTCTCGAGCGCCACAACTCCGGCCTTGCTGATCAAAACATTTGAGCAGTATTGCGAATACCGGAAGACGCCGAACGGTGTTATGCTGTCGCCTACGCAGATCGGCAGATGGCTGGTCATCTTCTGTGATGAGGTCAATCTCCCGGCTCCTGACAAGTACGGTACGCAGCGGGTCATATCTTTCTTGCGACAACTCATTGAGCAAAATGGTTTCTGGAGGACTTCTGACAAGGTATGGGTCACCCTTGATCGTATTCAGTTCGTGGGGGCCTGCAATCCACCTACGGACGCTGGACGTTCACCTCTGGACGCCAGATTCTTGCGTCACGCGCCGCTGATCATGGTTGATTACCCTGGCGAACTCTCCTTGATACAAATCTACGAAACTTTCAACAACGCTGTGTTGAAGGTAATACCTACCCTTCGCGGTTACTCGGGCGCATTGACGAAAGCCATGGTCCAATTTTATGCCGAGTCACAGAAAAGATTCACCACGGACATCCAACCACACTATGTTTATTCCCCACGAGAACTCACTAGGTGGGTCAGAGGCGTGTACGAAGCAATTCGGCCGCTTGAAAATCTGAGTATCGAGGGTTTAGTACGCATCTGGGCGCATGAAGCATTACGACTGTTCCAAGATAGGTTGATTGCAGAAGAAGAACGCAGATGGACAGAGGAGAGTGTTCGTCGCATTGCCTTGGAGCACTTCCCAATGATGGACGAAGAAAGAGCATTGGCAGCGCCCATCTTATTCTCCAATTGGTTGTCGAAGAACTACGTACCTGTAGAACGCGAACAGCTTCGCGATTTCGTCAAGGCACGCCTTAAAATCTTCTGTGAGGAAGAGGTAGATGTGCCGCTCATATTATTCAACGATGTTCTTGACCACGTCCTTCGGATCGACCGTGTGTTCCGGCAACCTCAAGGGCATCTGATCCTGATTGGCGTCAGCGGCAGTGGCAAGACCACGTTGTCTCGCTTCGTCGCGTGGATGAACGGTCTCAAGGTGTTCCAGATCAAGGTCCACGGAAGATACTCAGCCGAAGACTTCGACGATGACCTTCGTAAGGTTCTGCGACGATCCGGATGTAAGGGCGAAAAGATCTGCTTCATCATGGATGAGTCTAACGTGTTGGAGTCCGGATTTTTGGAGAGAATGAACACCCTTTTGGCCAATGCTGAAGTGCCAGGTCTTTTCGAGGGCGACGACTTCGCGTCGCTCATGACCTCATGCAAAGAGGGTGCTCAGCGACAAGGGCTCTTGCTAGACTCTCAGGAAGAGCTGTACAAGTGGTTCACACAACAAATCATTAGGAATCTCCATGTCGTATTTACCATGAATCCTCCTGAAGACGGCTTGTCCTCGAAGGCCGCGACAAGTCCGGCGCTGTTCAACAGATGCGTTCTCAATTGGTTCGGCGATTGGTCGGATCAGGCACTGTACCAGGTTGCATGGGAGCTCACACAATCTGTCGACATGGACAGGGCGTCTTACATTGCGCCGGACAGTGTTCCTGCCGCATACCGTAATCTCAGCCTTCCGCCGTCTCATCGCGAAGCAGTCGTGAACACAATGGTATACATACACTACTCCTTGCACCGGTTCAACGACAGGTTGCATACACAACAGAACAAGACTACTTTCCTCACACCGCGGCATTTCCTGGACTTTGTGGCGCAGTATGTCAAGCTCTACAACGAAAAGCGGGACGACTTGGAAGATCAGCAACGACATCTGAACATAGGTCTTGACAAGTTGCGAGAGACTGTGGACAAGGTCGGCGATCTGCGCAAGAGTTTGGCGGACAAGAAGGGGCAGCTGGAAAGGAAAGATGCTGAAGCCAGGGAGAAGCTGCAGCGGATGATAAGCAATCAGCAGGAAGCTGAACAACGGAAGGCGACCTCTCTGGAAATTCAGGCGGCGTTGCAGAAGCAAGAGAAGGAAGTGGCTACGCGCAAAGAGGTGGTTCTCAATGACCTGGCCAAAGCGGAACCTGCTGTGGTAGAAGCTCAAAAGAGTGTGAGCAACATCAAGAGGCAGCAACTCACTGAAGTCCGCTCAATGGCGAACCCACCGGCTGGCGTGAAACTCGCGCTAGAATCGGTGTGTACCTTACTTGGACACAAAGTCAACGACTGGAAGACTATCATCGCCATTGTGCGGCGAGACGATTTTATTGCAAGTATTGTCAATTATGACAATGCGAGACAGATGACTTCCACGCATCGTACCAAAATGCGCAACGAGTTTTTGTCCAACGAGGACTTCACTTATGAGCGGGTCAACCGTGCTAGCAAAGCTTGCGGCCCACTCGTTCAGTGGGTGGAAGCTCAAGTCGAATATTCTGAGATATTGGATCGTATTGGTCCGCTCCGGGAAGAGGTCACTGCTCTCCAGGATGCAGCTTTGCAGACGAAAGCCGAAGCGCAAGTAATCAACAACACCATCATGACTCTGGAGAGTAGTATTGCGACATACACGACAGAATATGCCGCTCTCATTAGCCAGACCGAAGCTATCAAGACAGAGATGTCACGCGTACAATCCAAGGTGGAGAGAAGTGTTCAGCTGCTCGACAGTCTTTCGTCCGAGCGGTCACGGTGGGAAGAGGGTAGCAAATCGTTCGACACACAAATCAACACTATCGTGGGCGATGTTCTTGTAGCGGCTGCTTTCATCGCATACAGCGGGTTCTACGATCAGCAGTTCCGAAAAGCCATGATGGAAGACTGGCTGCACCATCTCTCGTTATCCGGAATAAACTTCAAGATGCACAATCCAGTCACGGAGTATCTTTCCACTGCTGACGAGAGGCTAAAGTGGCAAGGGAACTCATTGCCTGTGGACGACCTTTGCACAGAGAATGCTATAATTTTGAAGAGGTTCAATCGCTATCCTCTCATCATCGATCCTTCCGGCCGCGTGGCGGAATTCCTGCAGAATGAGAACAAGCAGCGGCGTCTAACAGTCACCAGCTTCCTCGATGCTTCATTCACCAAACAGCTAGAGAGCTCCTTGAGATTCGGCAATCCGATCCTCATTCAAGACGCCGAGCATCTAGATCCAATCTTGAACCACGTGTTGAACAAGGAGTACCAAAAGACTGGCGGTCGTGTGCTGATCCAATTAGGGAAGCAAGAGATCGACTTCTCGCCGGCCTTCAATCTGTACCTGTCGACGCGCGATCCATCCGCAGCGTTTGCCCCAGACATCTGCAGTCGTACCACATTCGTCAATTTTACAGTCACTCAAAGCAGCTTGCAGACACTATCACTCATCGAGGTCCTCAAATCCGAACGCCCCGACGTCGACGAAAGACGGTCGAATCTCTTGAAAACAAGGGGCGAGTTCGACGTCCATCTTCGACAATTAGAAAAGCGACTGTTGCAAGCACTCAATGACTCGCGGGGTAATATACTTGATGACGACGATGTCATTGAGACACTCGAGACTTTGAAGAAAGAAGCGGGTATCATCACTGCCAAAGTTGCAGAGACAGACGGCGTCATGGTCGAAGTAGAGCACACGACCTTGAAGTACAACGTCATTGCTCAATCGTGCTCTGCAATCTTTGCCGTTCTGGAACAACTGCATCTGCTCAACCACTTCTATCAGTTCTCTCTGCAGTATTTCATCGACATCTTCCACTCTGTGCTGAAGTTCGTTAGAGAGACCGCGCAGGAGATGAGTCCCAAGGCCAGGATTGACGTTATCCTTCGACAACTTTTTGTCCATGCTTATCGGCGAACTTCTCTCACTATGCTGCAGAAAGATCACATGACACTTGCTCTTCTCCTGGCTCAGGCGGCGCCTTATCAGATGGATAAGTCGCTGATGGATGTTGTCTTGGATGCCGATGTCAAGGGTCTTGATGTATCCACCAAGCCACATCTCGTTGGCGAGGCAATGGCTCGTGCGTCCACACTCAGAGCACTTAAGAACGACCTGCCGAACGTGTCCTCTCCTTCGTGGAACGCCTTCTTCTTGTCCGAAACAGCAGAGGATGTTGTTCCACTAGCGTACCCTGCAGATACGGCACGTTTTGACAAGCAGCTACGGTCTCTCATCATGGTCAAATTATTCCGATCTGATCGGTTTGTCCCGGCCGCTGAACAATTTGTGACTGAAGTCTTTGGCAAGGAGTTGCTCGACACTAGCGACGACCTAGGCGAGATAGTGAGGCAAATCGCGGCTGCTACTCCCGTGGCGCTGAGCTCTAGTCCAGGCTTCGATGCTAGCTACAAGGTCGAGAGCCTCGTAGGGAGGATCCATGCAAACTGTATCAGTATGGCTATGGGCTCGAATGAAGGTCTGGCAAGCGCAGACAAGACTATCAACCATGCCGCCGCAACGGGTTCATGGATGCTTGTCAAGAACGTCCACCTTGCCCCAGTGTGGCTACAGAGTTTAGAAAAGCGTATTGATGCACTGAAGCCGCATCCGGATTTCCGATTGTTTCTCACGATGGAAACTAGCCCGAAAATCCCGGTCAACCTTCTCCGAGCTTCCCGAGTACTTATGTGTGAACAGCCAGCTGGTATCAGAGCGAACATGAAGGAGTCGCTGTCGTCGTTGTCGATGAGGGCTATGAAGCAGCCAGCGGAGGGAGCCAGGGTGTACCTTCTGCTGGCTTTCCTGCACGCTGTGGTTCAAGAAAGACTACGGTACGCGCCAAATATAGGATGGAAGGGCTTCTGGGAGTTTAACGACAGCGATGTAGGTTTTGGCTCAACCGCACTGACCCGTACAATGCTGACTCACTTTGTAGCTCGAGTGTTCCGCCTTTGTCATAGACACCTGGATTGAATTCGTCGCGCACGGGCGCACGAATGTCGCGCCACAGAAGATCCCTTGGGAAATGATTCGTTTCCTCGTGGCAGAGACTTATGGCGGAAAGATTGACGACGAAGGTGACTTCCGGCAGTTAAAACAGCTAGTAGAAGAAGTCTTGACGCCCGCTGCATTCGAAGAAAACTACCGCATCGTCAAAGAAGTGACGAACGCCAGTTCACCCGATAAGTCATTGCGTGGTCTTACGCTTCCCAGCGAAACGGGATGGAAGGAGTTCGTTGAATGGGTCGACCGTTTGCCGGAGCGAGAGCCTCCCACATACCTCGGCCTGCCAGCTAACGCCGAGAAGCTATTGCTCGTCGGACAGGCAGAAGAGATGGTGGGCAGCGTGCGCCTGATCTCGAACACGCTGGATGAGGGTGAGCAGTTCACGTTCGAGGACGTGGAGTGATGGAGCATGTGGTGAGACATAGTGTTGATAGACTGCTTCGTGTCGGCATACCGACGAGTCATGCTTTCCTTTGTGTGGCAGTACTCTGGACGTTTTATCTTGCATCTTAGCGGGTAAGGCGTGAATGGCATTGATCGACCAGTGGTCGGCTCATTTGCATTGCATGGAGGAGTTGTTGCTTCAGCGGCTGATACCCAGGAAGAGTTACTTAGCTTGCTTGCACAGACGCAGAGTCATTACCTCTGTTGTACTGTAGACGGTGCACATCATGGCTGTAAAGAGATTAGGTATCCCTGTCAGTGTGCCCATTGTGATTCATTATATGTGAAGTGACCCCCATCTGGACGCTGGAATCCCGTGCACCTAATGCGTCTGACAGTCTCTCCATACTTATAGCACGTACCGTATAAACAATGGGGGGTGGTTCGCTGCAGTGCCGACTCTCGGCGCAGTGCCACGCTACTAGGTATTTACGTTACCTTATATACACTTCCCTTCTTTACCCTCTCCGATACACATTGCCTATGTGCCCTAATCTTCCCACCTCTCCACAAAACTCCTCCAACACTCCTCTAAGATGATGAACTGGGCCAAGCAACAGTGGGTGCTATTCCCTCCTTCATGAGAGACTGATCCCGACGCTTACGCGCATCGCACCTGGCAGGCTGGCCAACGTGGCCGGCACCCAAGAACCCATTTACGGACCTTCCGCTATCCAGTCCGTCGCCCAGCAAGCCGGAACTACGCCCTACACCGAACTTACTAAGGACGATTTACGATGGGCTGCCATGGACTCGACCTCCGTCGAAACGCAGACGTTTTACCTCATGGCAGACAGCGGACACATTGGCATGGCGCAGGTGATTTACAGCAATGTAGCGTGAGCACTGCAAGGAGCTCCAATGCGCACTATTCACTGACAGGTGCGTTGTCAAGAGGCATACGCACAACATGTCAGTTCAATACCAAGGTCTTCTATCCTGGTGGCAAGACACCGAACCTCTGGTCCTCGGATCCTCTCGAAAACTGTGGCTTCGATCAGCAGAAGCTCAACTTCCATGCTCAAGGCTGCTCGGTCGAGCTTTCGGAGGACGGGTCATTCTACAAGATCAAGTCGTCGACCAACAAAAAGAGCGTAGTCGACCTGAAAGTGTCGCGAACAGCGCCCGGTTTCGTGGCCGGCAAGAATGGTACGAGCTTCTTTGGGACGGATCCACAGAAGCCTTGGGGTTCCATGCGGCACGCTTTCTGGCCCAGATGTGAGGTGGAGGGAAGCATCCTGACACAGGCGGGAGAGTTGGACTTCAGCGGCAGAGGGTTCTTTGTGCACGCCCTGCAAGGGATGAAGCCACACCACGCCGGTGCGACACTCTCCTCTTCGAGGCTTCGATATATGACAGCGCATGTACTAACCAGATCCTGCAGCCGCGCGGTGGAACTTTGTGAACTTCCAATCCCCTACGTATTCGGCAGTAATGATGGAATACGTCACTCCACCCTCGTACGGCTCCACCGGTGTCAACGTCGGAGGTCTTGCAACGGAAGGACAGCTCATCTGCGCCGGTTCCTCCAACTCAGCAGCGCACTCTCAAATCAGGGGCGACCCGGAAAACGACTGGCCCGAGCCAGGCGCGGTCGCTTTCAAGTGGCAAGGCAAGACCGTGGACGGTCAAGACGTACACGCGGAGCTGACCGGACCATTGGGCGAGAGGCTCGACAGGGTAGATGTCATGGCGGAGGTGCCGAAATTCGTCAAGCAGATTGTAGCCGGGGCGTCAGGCACGAAACCCTACATCTACCAAGTATGCATTCTCATCACGTCGAGTCCGTCATACAACGCTAACTGTTGTTCAGTACGGTCCACGTCTGACACTGAAGATCAAGATCGGAGACGAGGAGCACTCGGAAGAAGGCACACTCTTCACCGAAGCAACTTTCATCTCGTAGTCACTCCAAGTCTTGGCGTTCTTCACTCCACGTTGGTCGGTTGGTTCCCTTTGTGTTTCATGCTCGATTCTGCACGATGATACCTTGGAAGAAGGCTGTCTGGAGACGGGAGGGAAGTGAAGAGGATGAGCGGACAGCTTGGAGAGTTGGGATAATGGGAGGGTGGTGGAGAGCTGAAGGCGGCAGGGGGTCTGACGGGCTTGTCGTGGTGATAGAAGTCCATACAAGCCGAACTTTACCGTGAAAGCGGCATCCCAAGGAAGCGAAAAGCCGCAATGCCACTGTGAGCAGTGCTGCACGCGAAGAGGCAGTGACAGCCGCAGCGGTGAAGTGAAAGCAGAAGCCGATGCTTTCTCTCGCCTCGATCACGCCTCTTTCCTCACTTGCACACGTCGGGCTCCATGGTCGAATGCGGCACCGACTTCGTCAACACCGTCAACCTCGTCGTCCTTCACTATGACCAGCAGAAGTGGCAAGCCGGGTCTTGTCAGCTCCGTGATGAATGCGTTCGGCGTCGGCAGCCAGTCGAAGACCGGCACTGGGGGCAAAGGCCTGGGCAAGACCAAGCTGGCGAACTGTTACATGGTGCTCTGATGTCGTCTATCGTCTATAGTGCCCTAATTCCGACTGCCCCCTTCATAGATTCTCCGTCAAGCCATCTCCATCCTAGGTGAGTCAAGGCGTGCGTGTGAATCAAGGAACGGTTTTACTGACGGGGTGCAGAGTCACGCGAGAGGAAGACGGTCACGGTCAGTGATGTGAGTGTCTCTCTGTCACTGCGTCAACTTGGTACTGTAGCTGACTCTTGCCCAGGTCGTCTTCGTCCTGAGACGCGTGAGTGCTCCATCATGTCCTCGCGCTGCCACACTCTTGCTGACAACTTCCCTCCACCATACAGCTCGGCACTCCGGTTTACGGATTCGGATTGCCCGAACGCTAGGCACGACTTGCTCGCACGAGGTGATGGACATCATCTGCTTTGGTTCATCTGTAGCTTCTCGCGCGAAGCACACACGCTGTGCTCGAGAGACGCCCCACGAGTTGGGATACGCGGACTGCGGACTGCGATTGTTTCTACGTGCCTTCTGGCAAACGTCGGGTAAGGTTGTGGATTACTCGTACTGTTACCGAGGCCTTGGTATGAACACCCCAACTAGCCCCAGTCCTACTACAACCCCTTAGCTAGCCTCTTGCTTCTACGTTTCCGCAAACGGGTCATCCGAATACTTTTCGTGCTCCTCACGTTTGGACCTCGACATGTTGCCCGCACTCGATCGTAGAACGCCTTTGCACGCATCGACAATAGGGATCAGCCACGCCGTCCTCTTCCCTTCATCCTTCCCTCGCGGCTCAGAGATCGTCGCCTTGTGCGATGTGGCAGCTGGCAGATCCAGTCAGCAAGGTGATCTGAGGGAAAGCCCCGTCGCCCAACTCGTCCTTGTGGTAAAGACCGCACCACTCACCGGTAAGCGTTGGCGCCGATTTGACATACACTCTCCCATCCACTCCTCGGCACATTGTACGTCTCGTGGTAGATGCTCAGACGCGGGTACTTGCCACTCTCCGTAGCCCTGTTTCACCACTCCCACGCTTGCCTGTGCAGTTTTCCGAGCACGAAAGCGTGCAAGCCCTCGACATTCTTGAAGTAAGTGAACTCGGAGAAGTTCGTCGCTGGCGCTGGGCCGGTCGCCGGTTGAGACGTAAGTTGACGGGCCTAGAAACCCGTCTGCGGCCCCAGCTCAGCGGTCAAGATGATTGCAGGTTGGAAAGAGACTACGAGAAACATGCTGCCGAGTCCGTAGTGACTCGTACGAGCGACTACGTGCACAAGGCGAGACTGCGGGACCGTATAAGGCCGCGCTATTCATGCGCCTGAAACATAGGAGTTACCGACCGTGGCTGCAGCTTCATTTGTTTGGTCTACGTACATATCGAAGCATGTAGCAACCGAGGTGATGAACATTGTTATATACATTGCTGGTCTGAAGGAAGAACTCCAAGTAACGCCGAGAGGCCTCAGTGTAGTACAGTGCGAATCCACCATGGAATATGCGTCGAGTATTCAGCTCCAGAACGCCAATCAACGCGACGCGACATGCAAAGGACACTCTTTGTAAATCACAGCTCGGTAGCTCAGTCTATTCCTCCGGAGACAGTCGGTTCGAGCTCGCCATCGACGCCGAAAGGAGTGGAAACATAGAAGGGCTCCGAAGTATGGATATAGGGAGCCTCTAAAGCGTCCGGTGCCTCGCCTACAAGCTCAACAGAACCAGATTTGTCACGGACACTTTGGGGCGCTATAGAAGGGAACGAGATCTGTGTGAGATGCCCGGGGTCCTTCTGCTTCTGCGTTGCCGCTGGGAGGTGTGCGTCGTTATCATGTTGGGAACCTTGCGCATGAGCGATTTCGGTGTCTTTGTTGGACTCGGCTGTACCGTCGCCTTCGATACCCGCTTGTGTCTCCAAAGATTTCAGCATCTTCTTGACGTTACATCCGGCCAACGCCGCCTCCTCTAGCAACATACCAAACTCTTTTTGCTTGTCACAGGCAAGGCAGAGTGACAAAGCACGGAAGTAAGCAGCACGAAGTAGAATACTGCGTTGTGTGTCTGTTGCGAATCTCTTCTTGCGCAGCGTCTTCATCTGGTTCCAGATGATTCGCCCAGACTCCCAATCTCGTCGCTCGACGCAACTACGCATGAGGGAGTTGAGAGCATCCAGATCAAGACCCCAGCGGTCTCGACCCATGGCTTCGCAGACCTCAAGGGCCATTTCGAATCCAGCGAACTTGAGCACTCCAGTCACGAGGACAGAGAAAACAGTCGGTGTGGCATAAGGCTTTTGAATGACTCTTTCCGGATGCATCTCGTCGCGCACGAGTCTCCCTTCGCTTGCAGCTGTGATCTTGATATCCGGCCGTGCGAGCGCTAAGCCTCCGAAATGACCTCTCATCAACCTGACCCAATACGTGAACATGTCTGCGTTATCGCGTTTGATATAGTACCGGAGGATGGCAGCAAGCGTGACTTCGTTGGGGCGAACATGGGTTTCTCGCAGGCTAGCGATGACAACGTCAACCATACGGTCTTGTCCCAACCTGTTCAGCGAGGGGATGAGTATGTTGTATGTCTCCAGATTCGGGGGTGCGGAGGAAGTGAGAAGATTGTGACAGATGTCTACGGCGACCTCGCGGGGCGACGATACCCGATTGCCTCTCTTGTACCTGTGGAAGATGCTCCTCAAGGCGTCGTTCATCTCGGCAGCAACACGGTGAAAGTCTCCACTGTCGTCCTGTTCGTACGCTGGCCAAGCCAGTGCTGGCAGGCAGGCTTCCATAGCCGAGTTGTCCCTCGCAAATCGAATGTGAGAGAGCTGAGTCTGCACCCGTAGCAAAGTCGCCTTCACGTCTCCGTCGATGAGAGAGGCTATGGTGGGAGGGAGAGATTGCGGACCGAGTGCTTTTCCCTCGACGGACTCGATGTGGGACAGACATTTCAGGACAAGCTTCTGAACAGACAGACGGACTGTCTGCACTTTCTTGTCCGACCATCGATTCCGCAATGCCTTTTGACGTGCTAAACCGCCAGCGTAGATGGACTCGGGAGCAACATGGAAGACGTTCAAGTCTGGGCCGGTGTTGGGTGGCCAGAAGGGAGCAGCATCAGCGACAGCATGTCCCGTCAGGCCTGTGGCATCCTGTGGGTCGGCTGACAGCTCTTGCTCCTCCTCCTCCTCCTCCTCCTCCTCCTTCTCCTCCTCCCCCTCGTCCTCCTGCTCGCGCTCGTGCTCTTGCTCCGCTTGCTCTCTCGCACTCTGCCCTACCCTGCCGGCCTCCTCCAGGCCCTGCTTCTCCCTCATTATGGCCGCATCCCACCGGTGCCGCCGGTCCAGCTTCAACTTGGCGTCCCCGAGTGCTGCGGCGGCGAAGATGCCCGAGTAGAAGAGAGTGGAGGAGTAACCGGGCTTGAGCAGTCTTCTGCCGGTTGCAGCGCTCGCTCGTCGTGCAATCGGTGCCGTCCCGCGCGACAGACACGACGGACACAGGCAGGAGGCTCTGGTCGGCGCGGCTCGCGACCAGATGGTTTGCATCATTAGCTTTGCATTGCCCGTTGAGGGAGGAATTGAGCTTGTAGCTTTGCAGCTTATGTGTGACTTGTAGCTTGTAGTGTGTAGCCTATGGCTTGTGGCTTGTAGCTTGTAGCTTGTAGCTTGTAGCTTGTACAGTGTTGAATATAACATATAATACAGCATACAGCTCTTCGAGGTGGAAGGCCGGGTGTGTGCAAACGCGGCGCCGAATGCTCTTCCAGAACAGACAGCCCCACGTCGGCCCCCTACACACATGTTACACGTAACATACTGTATGTGATGTACAGGCCTTTAACGAAGTAGAGAAAGGATACATCTCCAAGACGACAGCAACACCCATCGCAATTTACAGCGCCGGACCCAGCTGTCAACAAGCATGCTGGCCCTGACCCTCACCGCCGAGCTCAATGGGTATCAAAACACCTCCCACTGTTGAGCACGCTCCTACCCTCATGAGCTCTCGTTGACTCCTTCCACAGAGTGACCAACCTCGCACCCACCGACACACCCGACGCGCCCTTTTTCTACACCTTCGTAGTGCAATGCACCTCCTGCCGCGAAACCCACCCGAACCCCGTCTCCTTCAATCGCTTCGAGACGCACGACGTGAGCGGCGGCAAGGGAGAGGCCAACTTCGTTTGGCGATGCAAGTCTTGTAAGGTCGGCCCTCCCGCACCTCCAGCTGCCGAGACGGCGTGGTAACGGAACGACCAGAGGGAACATTCCGCCGTGGTGAAAGACGCGCCCAAAGCGTATGCACATGGGAGTCCGCCGAAAAGACAGACGATAATCCAGTTCGACTGCCGTGGATTGGAGTTTCTGGAATTCAAGCCCGAGGTATGCTCGCCCCACCGCGATGCCGCATGGGTGAAGGGGAGACAACAGCTGATGGGTGTGATAGGGCGACTTCCAGGCCGAGGGTCTAGACTCACCAACCAAATTCTCCAGCATCGACTTGTCCGACGGTGAGTGGTTCGACTACGACGAGAAGGCGGGAGATGAAGTCAGCATCAAGGACCTGAGGTGGGAGATAAGAAGGGCATGAGGACCTGGAGACGTGATACCGCACACGCGGACGTCCTTGTTAAGGACAGGTCTTGGCGTCTCGGAGCAGCATACGCGGACCACAATAGGAAGGGCGGGTATTGGGCATAGCAGTCAGTGGCTGCAAGCAACGAGACGCTCGTCACATACAGCGCACCAGCCCCGCGAAAAAGCGTCCCCCGGAACGACAAACGTAGGGGTGACTGCCGCACACCACCTTGGAAGTTTCCTGAACCCAAATGACGGGTCCGAGCTGTATATCGCTCGAAGCCGTAGAGAAGGCATCATCTACTTCAGGTCTTCCGGTCCGCCTGCCTCTTATGAAGTGCATCAGATATTCATCAAGCTCATCCGCGCGTTCGTGAAGCCCTGCATGCTACCAAGTTTTGCACGTGCATGAATGTTAAAATTGAATAGCCAGTCTGAGTAGAAGCAAAATGCAGGGGCGAACGACCCAGCTACTACATAAGAGGAGACGCAGCAACCCAGTTGAGTGCTGAGATGGATACCAAGAATAAAGTAAGTACGAGGCAAGCAACGACGATCTGACCCATCACCTACTCACCAACCGTATCTGTCATGTCAATTTCACCGACTCTGCCTCCGACTGGCTCGAGTCTCTCCGATCGGTCGACTCCGCAGAATCCGCCTCTTCCTCTTCCTTTCTTGTCTCGTCATCCACACGGCAGAGCGTAAGAAGACTGCTCCGCCTCCTGTGCTTCCCGTCAGCTGAGACGACACTCATGCGCCTCGGCGACATCTTCGGTGGCTCGTCCCCGACACGGCCACAGAACGTCGCTCCTGGCAGATCCGGACCGGACAGACCGCGTTGCACGAGTGGCGGACACAATTCGTCGTCGCTGTGGTCAGTTCTGTTTGAGGCCTGGGCATCGTAGGAAGGGATGGTGAAGAGAGGAGGTCTGTTAGAGCGGGAGGACGACGGAGGGATGGTTGGAATTTTCTGCTTAGGTGCGAAGTGGTTCACTGAGTTTCTTCTATCACCAGCGGTTCCAAGGTCCGAAGATTTCAGTGAACTCGAACGCATGGAGTCGCGACGGGGAGACGTCGGAGAGCTGTAACTTGATGCCCGTTGCCCGGTATTGGCGCGGACCGTGACGTCGAAAGCGACACTGTTCTTTCTGCTGTGGTTGCGACTGCCTGGACTGCTTTTGGTGGAGCCACTTGACAAGCTCGAGCGCAAGGGCATCTGGAAAACCCTAGAACGAGGCGACGGGGAGGGTTCCGCCTGCATCGCTGCTTCGATCTCTTCGTTGAGTGGGCGTGTGTGCTTCATGTCGAACGACTGATTGGACCAGTTCGGTGTCGGGCTTGACTCCATCTCCACCTCAGAAACCGTACTCCAAGGGGAGTGCTGTGCTCTTTTGTCACATCGATCTCGCCACACATCAGCCGTCTCGCCCTCGATGTAGTAACCTTTGGCAAGCCTGGCTTCTTCGAAATATTCCCTTGCTTCAGAGAACTGGCGCCGCATGCAACAGGTGACTCCAAGCCAAAAGGTGCAACGTCCAATCAAGGGTTTGTACTGCAGTACGTTGGCCTTGTGGTAAGCATCCATCGAAAACGTCTGGGCTGAAAGGTCTCTGCGATGGATTGCGTCTTGGGCCAGTATTAGAAGTGTTTTGATCTTCATCTCCTCGATGCGGTTGCGGAGGTCTGATGGGAGAAGCAGTTAGCGATATACGAGCGATGACGCTCTGAATAGACCCGGTAGCAAGGCACCGAGCATTGGAAATCTTACCGGAGAAGATGAACTGCCCCATGGCTTCGCTTGGAATACCACCGTCCACATTTGGATCAAACACAGGAGGTTTTGCTTCTGCTACAGCCTTGGTTGTCTTGGCTGCGTAGGACATCCTCCACCCTCTAGGATAGTCGATAGATGCTACAGGTTGGTAAGTGTGTACTTGTTCTTTGGCTTCCTCTCTTCGATGTTGATGGTCGTAGTTCTGTTTGACCTCGAGCTCAGCCTTCATCATCAGTCTTTCCCGCCTTTGCATCATTCTTTTGAAACTTTTGCGTTGAAAGCTATTGAGAGAGGCCTCGAGTGCCGGAGTATCCGGTGTAGACTGCAGGCAACATCAGCCAGGACTCTGGTGCACTCGTGAAACGATTTATTCGTCGTACATAGATATCCTGAGATCCTGAATCAGTGGGACCAGGCGTACTCGACTCATCCGTACAGACAACTAGAGCCGAGTCGTAGACTGGTGGTGAAGGTAGCGGATCTTCGTCACTACACCCAGAAGACGGAGTCGTCGATGCCCTGCGATCGACAATCACGTCCTCCTCAGCCACGTATTCCGACCCCTCCGGAGCAGTGACTCGGGCTTCATCGAGGTCGGAAGCTTGTGTTTCGCGTGAGGTAGTGCCATGTAGCCAATCGGGCACATTGGGTATATAAGTTGTGAGGCCCATTCCGCTTTGCACTCGTCAAGTTTACGAGCTGCAGCACTCTGAGGTTGGAGATTGTGCAAAGAGGCCCTGAGAGGGATGGAAGACCACTCGAAATACGTAGTTGACGAGATTTGCGGCCGCTTCAGATCGGACGCAAACATAATGGTTCGATGTCCCACGGATCTTGTCGTTTTTGTTCTGTTCATGAAAGAGTCTTAAACCATGACCGCATCCGTCGACGCGAGAACTTTGTGCGACACGAGGTCGTTCAACGTCGAAAGCTAAATTCGCACAACAAAGAACACGACATGAGCGAGGCAACGGTCGTGTGCAATACGTGAGAGTATGGCAACGTCAGAGCACCGACATATCACACGCTCGGTGTCTACACTGGCCATACCGGCCGGAGAATGAAAGACTGAAGTGGACGTCCCCGGGAACCCTTCTTGCAAGCGTTATGCGAGGGGCAGATGCAGCCACGCCGCAGGGATTGGCGGAATGGGGAGTGCAGAAACGCAAGTCTGGCGTACGGTAACTGAGGTTCAGCCTATTCATACCTCACTGCTGCTTTACAACAGTTCCCATCTCGTGCCGTCCACTACGAATCTTTGCTTCTGCCAAGTACTCCTGGGTTTCGCCTTCGTCACAGTGGCCTTTCAAGGGAGTAGCAAACGTCAAGATCCTTGAGGGCTTAGGAAGCCCAGCCAGCTCATACAAGCGTAAGCCCAGGTGGAAGTGTGCCTTGCTACGCCAAAAGGTCGAGCCATCGCCTTTCGTCGCTGTGCCTGGAATCTTCTGAGCGGCCGTCAACGTTGTGCGGAATTGGTTTGAACCACAAAGAGCACGTACCTTGGGCATTCTAGCATTCATCCGCACGCTACTAGCAATGGCTACTTGGCCAAGTATACGATTGGGTGCAACCAACAGAATTTGGTGACTGCCTTCCGTCGAGGGCCGTCCAGCAGCTTGAGGCGATTCCCGGCCATCGTCAGTAGACAACCAGCAACGCCCGAGCCACATTTCGCCGCCTTGATAGCGCTGTCGATTGGGTGGTAGGGCGACCATAGGATCGCCAGGTCCGACGTTTTCCAAAACAAGTTGTGAATTGCAGAGAAGGAGGTAGAGCTCGTCGCGTTGGCTCGCTACTTCATCAACGCTCTCTTGAGCGAGGACAAGCAGTTCCTTGAGACATTCGTTCTGATGTTTGAGATGCGTGTTCTGATTTATCACCGTACATGCCATGTCTAGGATTCGCTGGACGCTTTCCCAATCCATCCCGAGTTTCGCTGGCCGGCAAAATTCACATAACGTAGATGACTTGTATGTAAAGGCCGAGAAACAAAGCCACGATCTACACAGAAGGCATCTTGTGAGGGACGGAGACGAGCGAGAGAGTGTGGATTCAGTTGATTGGTATGCTTTGCAGAGGTTGTGTATTCGTAATACTTGCACCATACCTTTGACATGTGTTTCAGCATGTGTTAGTACCACGGTGAGTGTCAAAGGCACCTACCCTACTGTTCTACGTCTCAGACCATGACCAACACAGAGCAGCCTTTGCTGGGTGTTCGGCCACAGGGCATCTTGACTACGGGCACGAAGAAGCAAGCACGTGCGCCATATCAATCCTGTGTCGAGGAGGTGTCTCGAAAGTGAGGCGCAGAGGGAGGCAAAGACAAACAAGGCCCTACACTGGCTGAGCATTGGACGCAGCTAACAGACCAGTACTCTGCTCCCGGACACTCTGTGGTTCGTAGAGCTGCAGGTCTTCCTAACACGCCTTGGACCACGATCCAAGAGAGGACACCAGGCATCTCCTTCCTTGTACACTTGTGTTCGTGGGTGCACCGCAGAGCGATCTGGCGTGGTCACGCTGTGGACCTCGTCGGCACCTACATGTAGATGCTCCTGCCAGCTCCAGCTTCCTTTCCAACGTCACGCATTCCGAGGGATTGATTCTCTTCTCTCTTCTCTCTTCTCTTTGGCGTCCGTACCTTGGTGCCCTATGTGGGTACATTGATGTAGCTTCTGCTCACCACGCTTCCGATGTCGGCGCAATACCGAGCCCGAAGAGCACGGCATGGAGAGTACATCGAGGCAAGGTACCTCAGCAGGTGAGCCCGATCTGCGCCGAAGTGCAGGCACACCCAGGCCAAGTGAAACAACACAGCAGGACCTTGCTGCTTGAAACGTTCAGCCTGCGCACAAGGAAGCACGCGTGGGCGTTCCTGAGCGCCGACCGTGTCACTACGACGGCTGCTTGCACCACTCGTCCACGACACGATGGTCCGGACGGCTTCGTGAGCCTGCAAGCTGGAGGATCGAGGCGTACAAGCGTGATTCCAAGGTGTCACGGCGAGCTCCCAGGCTGCCCGTAGACCGGCCCCTGCTCCACGCCGTCTCACTGTTGCGCAAAGGCAAAGGCAAGAGCGAGCTGTCGTGCTTGTGTCGGCGGCAGCGTGTTCAACAATACACTCCACTCGTACCTGGCGACACTCAAACACCCCGTTTGTCCCTTGTCCATGCTTTCACACGCTAGACTTCCCCGAGCCCTGCCACCGCTCCCGCGCCCTCTCGAAGGACCTCGAGCCCTCTAGCCTCTGATCTCCCCGGCTATGACGCCTTGACGCCCCGCGGCTCCAGACGAGGTGAGAGATGCAGCAGGAACACAGGAAGCACAGGAAGCACAGGGCGCGGTAGAGTGTTCGACGAGACCCGTCTTGCTGTATAGCAGAGTGCCACGACGCCTTTCCAAGGCCGGAGAGATGCATCGCCGTCCAGGTACCAGCCTCGATCATTCTCATTCGTCTCGAGTGTTGCCTTACTAAGTCAACTGGCGCACCTAGCAGTGTAGACATGGCGCACATCCATGCAGCTTATTGTCCGTGGCATGCCGTTGCGTCCTGCAGTCGCTGTGCCCCTTGTCCTCTCACCCCAGCATCCACAACCTCCACAAGCATACAAAGGAGCCCAACATTGCACTGTCTCGCTCCTGTCCCAAGCACGCCTCTCCACTTGATCGCTCGATATGGCTGTGGACGTATTGCCAGCCTCCATGTCGCCATGCAACCCCACAACAACACTCACGAAGGGTGTACAGAACGAAAAGCCTGCCACCCCGCGTGCAGAGATCACTGATATACGCCGAGAGAAGGACGGCCTTTCCATTGTCGAAGATATCCGCAAGGGATTGCGTCCGGAGCAAGGAGCCGAGAAGAGGTTGCCCACACTACTTCTCTACGACGAGGCGGGGTTGAGGCTGTTCGAGAGGATTACATACCTGGAGGAATACTACCTTACCAATGCCGAGATCGAGGTGTTGGAGATCCATGCGGACCAGATCGCACAACGCATCGAAGCGGGTTCCTTGGTCGTTGAACTTGGGAGCGGGTACGGACTCTCGGTCCCTCGACAGTCTCCAAGACACCCAACGTCGCTAGGAGGTGGTACTGATGATCGCGTAGCAACCTTCGCAAGGTCAAAATTCTTCTTCAGGCCATCGATCGTGCTGGCAAGGACGTCGAGTACTATGCGTTGGATCTCTCTCTGGATGAGCTCCGACGCACGCTTGCTGAGGCACCGAGTGACACGTACGAACACGTGAAGTGTTTCGGCCTCCATGGCACGTATGATGATGGTCTCGCATGGTTGAAACTACCTGAGAATGCGACGAAGCCTAAGTGCGTCCTTTCTCTAGGTTCCAGTATCGGCAACTTCAAGAGAGATGAGGCAGCAGCTTTCCTCCGTGGATTTGCGGACATACTCCACTCCCGCGACAGCATGGTCGTCGGTGTCGACGCTTGCGAAGACCCTGACAAGGTCTACCATGCATACAATGACCGAGAGGGCCTGACTCACGAGTTTGTTCTAAACGGTTTGCTTGCTGCAAACCGACTCCTGGGTCAAGAGGTCTTTGACATCCAGAAGTGGACTGTCATTGGGGAGTATGACAGTGCTTCAGGACGTCATCACGCGTTCGTAACACCCATCGAGGACGTTCGTGTTGACAACGTTCTCATAAAAAGTGGAGAAAGGGTCCGAATCGAAGAGAGCTACAAGTACTCTTCTGAACAAAGCAGACGTCTGTGGGCAGAAGCGAATCTTGCGGAGGGTGCAACGTGGTCAAACGCCAACGGCGACTACTGTACGTATTGCAATTCGCTCTTTGCGAGCACTAGCCCCTTTCCAGAGATCCCGTCTTCACATGGTTCTGTCTCTTACTGTGGGGTGCCTCCTAAGATCGTTGGCGTTCTTCAGACATCTAACAGTTTTGCGACTATATCAACTACAATCCCCGAGGCTGACATTCCGTTCAGCTTTGCATATGCTCTCAAGACCGAGTTTTGCCTACTCGCTGCATCCAGAAGTGTATGCTGCTCTCCCAGTGCCTCGTCTGTCCGAGTGGACTGAGTTGTGGGCTGCGTGGGACGCAGTCACCCGAGGGATGATTCCCCAAGAGGAGTTGCTTTCTAAGCCGATCAAGCTTCGCAATGCTTGCATTTTCTATCTCGGCCACATACCAACTTTCCTGGATATGCATCTGACTCGAGCCACTGGTGGACATCCGACAGAGCCACAGCACTACCCACGGATCTTCGAGCGCGGCATAGATCCCGATGTGGATAACCCAGAGCAATGCCATGCACACAGCGAGATCCCGGATTCATGGCCTCCGTCAGGAGAGATTCTCACCTTTCAAGATAAGGTCCGCCAGCGAGTCGCAGACATCTATACCACTGGAGCTGCTTCGGCAGATCGCAAAGTTGGACGTGCACTGTGGCTTGCCTACGAGCATGAAATGATGCATTTAGAGACGCTTCTGTACATGCTTGTACAAAGCGAGAAGACACTGCCACCACCTGGTACTATCGCTCCAGACTTCCAGGCCTTGGCGCAGAAAGCAAAAGTCAAGGCCGTTGAGAACCAGTGGTTTGACATTCCCGCAACCGACATCAAGGTCGGCTTGGATGATCCCGAGAACAGCTTTGGGCCTGATCGCTATTTCGGATGGGACAACGAGAAGCCCCAGCGAACCTCGCACGTCGATGCATTCAGAGCTAAAGCAAGGCCTATCACGAATGAGGAGTATGCACAATATCTCCACCAGAACAAACTCACGACCATGCCAGCCTCGTGGACATATTCTCCCACCATGAATGGCTCTACCAGGCAAATCAACGGTACGGCCAACGGTCATGCCGCCACAATGTCTAAAGATAGTTCCATTCAAAGTGTCTCCCTCACCCAGGCATATCTTCACGGTAAGAGTGTCAGGACGGTCTTCGGCGCCGTGCCTCTTGAGTACGCGCTTGATTGGCCTGTCTGTGCATCCTACGATGAGCTTGCTAGCTGTGCAATGTGGATGGGTGGTCGAATCCCAACCATGGACGAAGCGCGCAGCATTTACAGCTACGTGGACGCACACAAGAGGAAGGAAGCAGACCAGGCACTCGGAAAGATCATCCCGGCAGTGAACGGGTAAGTCCGACAGAAAAGCAGCACGTTTCCAGCAACCCAGCTGACATGGTTCAGCCACCTGGTCAACAATGGCGTCGAAGAGACACAACCATCCAACGGTTCCACGAACGGCTCCTCTAGCAGTGTGTCTGGTCTGAACCCACATGATCTCTTCATCGACCTTGAACACGCCAATGTGGGCTTCCATCATTGGTGCCCTGTCTCTGTCACCCAGAACGGAAACAGACTTTCTGGCCAGGCAGACATTGGTGGGCTTTGGGAGTGGACCAGTACAGTCCTGGAGAAGCACGACGGGTTCGAGCCTATGGATCTCTATCCCGCTTACACAGGTGATGCCACGGCGCTGAAATCTAGTTGCAGGACCCCTTTGCTAATCTCAGTCAGCCGACTTCTTCGATAAGAAACACAACGTTGTGCTCGGTGGGTCATGGGCTACCCATCCAAGGATTGCCGGCAGGAAGACCTTGTAAGTTCGAGCAGTCCCCTTACTCATGGATCTGCTATTAACGATTGCAGCGTCAACTGGTATCAGCGTAACTACCCCTATGTCTGGGCTGGTGCTCGCTTAGTGCGTGACATGTAGTCAGAGACGGGTGTTGGTGCACGTTACGATGATGACGACGGTGCAGAAGGGGTGAAGTGTCTTATGCATAGGCAGAACCAACTCAAGACATTCGTTTGTATCACCGAAGATGACTGGAGTCCATACACGTCTGTACACGCCTCACAAGTCCGACTGCCCCGGTAAACCCCGTGTTGTTGCCTCCGTAGTCGCTCGAGCGTGCTTTCATCCTCCACGCGCTCTATCTTGACCCTTCGTTATCCACCACGTCCGACCATCAACAACATCAGAGTTTGCGGGCCTCTGCAGACGCTCCACTCTCTTCGCCCGGTCCTGCACTTGCAGACAACAGTAGCTGTATCAGCACCATGCCGCACGGAATGTTCAAATGGGAGGCCACTGCTGAGCTTGGTGAGTCTGTCGTGAGCGTGCCATAACTCCACGTCTTCCACTCGTCTTTGTAGCACAGCCCGACCCCCCACAAGACACTGATGCGTCGCAGATCACCACTGCGGTGTCTGTCACAAAGTTCTATCGAGTTCTTCCGCAAGGGCGACGTGTATCGGCAAACATGTGGAAGCCTGTGGCAAGTTCCATCAGAACCTCTTCTTCATTGGTAAGCCATGGATGTCTTCCATTGAACAACACACCATGCTCGGCGACCGCCATCTCCAACTGCAGTACATTACTTGGTTTCGGAGTGTTGCGGGTTGAGAATTTTAAGAGCGACCTCTCTTCGGCATAACTCAGCACCTGTGCAATGCTTGTACTGACGCTCACATTCACACAGGCGCTTCTCACACATGCATGGCATGTCGAAGCAGCAATAAGACGCACGAACAGAGACACAGAGAAATTGTCGAAATCGTCCAGAGGATTGAAAGGCTCTGTGTCGAACATGAGGTGGCGGCAACGCCGACTCGGAAGAAGCCAAATGACGACGGAGCGGGATCACCCAGTACAACATCTCCAAAGCAGAGAAAGCACGCCAACACGAAGGAGAGGAAGGCGGCAAGGAAAGCTGCGAAGGCACTGCTGCGACCAAAGGTCTTCACCGCTGCGGAAGTCGCACGAGTGGCTGCCATCTTGCATCCAAAGCCGGAAAAGCCCGATGACAAGGCGAGTGTCCTGCGTCCCTACGAGTTGACTACAAGCCCAGACGTTCATCAGAACGTGACTCTCCATGCCCATGTGTTTAACTACATTGACCGTCGAAGAATGGCAGCGTTGTACAGTACTTCGAAGAAGAACGCTGAGCATTCGGCAAAACTCTCTGAATGGCTCTCAACTGAAGTCGCAAGGATCTTCGATGCACTCAATCTGGAGCCGTTTCACGTAGGCCTGCACAGGTTAAAGGTTCCCCTGGTCACCAAACTTATGATGTGCATCTGCGATGATCTCACGCAAGCTCGCAACGAGCTGGCCGAGACTATGATGCGCAAGGCTGGCTACTGGCGCTACGTGAACCGCAAGACATACAATGCCATGGTCGCCAATAATGAGGTATCTATCAAAGGACTCTCCAAACACTTGCAACAGACATTAACGGCTCACAGATCCTTGACTGGGAGACCGGAGAAAGACTGACTGCAATCGTCGAGGACCAGAACGACGACAATGGCGGCTCAGTCGATACTGAGGCCGTTGTGGTCACAGAGCAGCCGGAGCAAGTCGCCAACTATGCTTTGGAAGCATTTACATTGTCTCGTACCGAAGAGATCGTCGGACGAAGTAGTGCAGCTCTAGCCACCTCGCTGGCTAAAGTGGGTCCTGGCCGCATTCTGCGTATCACTTCAACACAGAACCCGAACAAGAAGCAACCGATTACACTTGCGGTCGGCGGGCGTGGCTGGGGAACATATGGGGCTCAGCAAAAATCACGCAATCCGAAGTGTTCAAGAAATACGGCAAATTCCTTCGGAGTTCTTCATGTCGAGGAACCGAACGTGAACGGAGACTTTGCTGACGCGAAGGAGAAAGACGACGATGACGATGATTGCTCAGATCGAGGTGAGTGGCAGAAATTATATTCCATGGCAGAAGCGATGCCTACAAAATATCTCACTACGAAGATGGAACCTCCAAAGCCGGATTACCCCGAGGCACCACTATCAAAGTCACAACTACACCAATCTACGAAATCTCCAACTGAGGCGCCCTTGACTCTAACAGGGTTCGTCATGGCGGAGGACGATGCACTGGACGTAGCAACTTCTGAGCTTGTTCAGAGGGGCTCTAAGATGCTCTGCAAGTCGGTGGTTCAGAGGAACGTTGGGTCCGTTCGCCATCACAACACTGCATTCAACGCTGTCGCTCCTTCTCTCAGTCTGTCTGCACCAACAGTTTCGCACCAGCAGTCTAGCAAGGATCTCATTGATAGACACTTCAAAGGAACGCCTGTCGAGGTGGGAGACCCGATGGTCGTACTAGCACTGACAGGCGGAAGCTCGTCTACAGCGAACGAGGCTCAGTCACACTGTTCAAATTATGCGGTCCTCAAACCACCTGTAGAGGTAGACTTCTCATCGCCACCATCTCCCGTAAGACGCGATCTCCGAAACAGCTACAGGGGAAGCAGGTGCTAGGCGAGAGCATCGAAGGCAACAAGGATGCTTGCGAAGAGCGTACCACGCGGTATCGTCAAGAAGTCTTGCAGAAGCCGATAGATGTCGTTCCGCGTTTATCTGCAGTATCACCGTCTGGGCCGCCTCCTAGCATTCCTTTACCGGAGTTTCCAAGTACACGCCCGGTGTCAAGTCGTGTCTCAGAAATGGTGGCAGAAACTTTAGCTAGATCGAGGTTGCCAACGAGACTTGTAAAAGACCCTCTTTTGCAGGCAGGCGTCGGTGAGCTGTACAATTTGGCCATGGATAGGCTCACGCAATCGAATCGAGCGACAAACGCCACAAACCTGAATACAGTAGGTCCGCAGACGACTACTAAGATTGTCAATGGCGCTAGTTGCGCTGGAATCTCTGTGAAAGGTAGTATCGGCAGCAATCTACCTGAGGGTGGAAGAGTTGATCGTGCGATGTGCGATACTGCAAGCTCAGAGGTTGGTGCTACGAAGTGCGAAGGTCTGGATTCCCAGCGGCTAGGAGAAGAGAAGGCCAAGACAGAGGAAGATCAACGTGCCAACACCCCGAAACCCTTCAGCAGCTACCGAATGGTGATGCACGACAGCATCAATCTGGCCGACGACGCCTCTGCAGCCAAAATTGCAGTTGAAAACACTCCGTGTTTCGGAACTCGGAAGGACGAGGAATCTCGGACAAAGAGAATGGTAGGTTCGGCTGTGAAGACGTAGAACTCATCCATCAACGTAGACTGTTCCAAAGGCTCGAACGACCTCGAATGATTGGAAAAATACATCCACGATTTCAAAGAGAGCACCAGCGTTTCATTGCTACCTGTGGAAAGCTTGCAACGGTGCAGAAGGGTTTGATGAAGAACCTCAATGCAGAGGAGAAACTGCGCATGGCCAAGATACTGCGCACTATTAGCACGAAGGATATGAAGCGCATAGTCATACTTATTGATATCAAAAGTCTTGGGGACGCTTTGGGCTGTGGTCGGGACATAAGTAACCACACCGACGTAGCGGTAGAGCCGGATAACATCGACGAGAAAATGGGCAATTAAAAGAGCAAGGCGAAGAACAAGAAGAGCAAGAGTAAGCAGAAGAAGAGCGGGAACAAAGTCGAATGCCTTCCCCATCCTTTCCCGCAAGTTCTGATCACTGCGACAAACACCTCGTCTGCGTCATCGTTTCTCAGAATCTGGTCAGCATACCGATGTCGCGTGAGGTTGCCAAGCTGGCGATGCCTCAGTACCCCGGACATCCTGATGATGCGTACATGGTGAAGTCGGGCGTCGTCCATGATCGCCTCACGCGATCCTTGACGGGCCTGCAAGATACGAATGTTTCGAAGGATTGAAATGTTTCAGGGTTTACAGGTGCATACCGACAGGCTGTTGGAGCTTTGGATGTTTTCTGGGACTGGAGGCCGTCTTAGCTGTGGCGCCTTCGAGTGGTTTCAGGGAACTGTTTGGCACGCTGGCGCTTGCAGGAGTGCTGGCATTCTTTGCGCTGATTCCCTCAACGCAAGAGAGTTCACGATGGAAGCTTGTCTCTAACGGGTCGCTGCTCCTTGTGTGCCCTCCACCAGAGGTTGGCCCGCGTTGGAGACGGCCAAGGCAATCCAGTTGTGCGTACTGCTACCTCGAGCAGTGTAGCCGGCAGTGAAGCACTGCAAAGCGAAGCGATGCAGTCAACCTGAATGCACTAGAAGCTCGGAGAACGTGTGTGTGGCGGAGATAGTGGCGCCGACTGACACCTTGACATGCCTGTCCTTCCCTTCCCCTACCTCGCCTTACCGTGACTTGGTCTATATAAGCGTCGACACGACCTCGGCCGTTCAGGTGGCGCTTGCAACGGCTTACTCCCACCGCAACGCTCCCCACGCTCGACCTTGCCTGCACCTTTCGCTCCCCATCATTCATCGACGAGACTCTGACCTCGCCTTCGCCTCACCACCCCCTCAGCCATCTACCTTGACCTACCTGTTGCTACACACGTCTCCTCCACTACTGCATTCCTGACATGAGCAACCCCCGGTCGAGAGTCCTCCCTCTCATCCCGCTCGCTAAGGGACAGGTGCTCCTCCCCGGCGTGCCACTCCGCATCCCGCTCGCCAACCGGCCAGACATCGCCGCAGTACTTGCAAACCTATACAGCCGTTCGTCTACACCGAGGCCAGAAGCCAACTCCATAACAGTCGGATGCGTCCCTCTGAACTCGCCTTATCTGAGCAGTGACGGGCAGAGACTCATCGAGGAGGAGGGCGGGAGTAAGGATGGCGCCTACGGAACCGACCCAGGACGGGCGAAGAAGAGGGATCTTTTTGGCTTCGGTGTCATAGCTAAGGTCTCTGGTGTTCAGGGACGGAGGCAAGGAGAGCTCGCTTTGGTAGTTGAAGGCGGCAGCAGGTTCCGGGTGGAGAAGATACTGGAGGAAAGGCCATATTTCGAAGCTCAGGTTACAATGCATGACGAAGAAGGTAAGTCTACAGCATGGCGATGAGACTGCCCTGCTAGGGTCTGACCAGTTGCCATCTCGCAGTTGTCGATGTCACAGACGCCGCAACTCTGGCCTTGTTCGCAGACCTCAAGCGACTATCCCGAGAACTCGTAGCTCTCGTCCGCCTCTCGAGCCTCCTACCGCGCGGTCCAGCGATGGCTCTCTCGCCCATACTAGCCCGGCGCCTGGAACTATTCATCGTACGGAAGGAGGTGGCAGATGCAGGGGTACTCGCCGACTTCATGGCAAACGTGGTAGAATGTACACACGAGGAGAAGCTGAGAATACTGTCGGCCCTGTCCGTCAAAGATCGACTGGAGCGAGTGGTCGAGATCATGCAAAGGCAGATCAGTACCTTACAGGGTAACGGCCGGATCGTAACCGCCAACTCAAATGAGATCGACAAGGATTCGTTGGTCGCACTTCGACAGGAGGCTCTGCGAAGAGGCATGCGCAATGGCCAGATGCCTGGCGGGATGAGCTATCCCCCGGGATTTCCAGGCGGCAATCAAGGTGGTGAAGAAGAAGGCAATGAGCTCGAAGAGCTCAAGAAGCGTCTCGACGAAGCGAAGCTCAGTCCAGAAGCGAAGAAGGTCGCCGACCGGGGGCTTCGACGGTTACAGAAAATGAACCCCGCCCAGGCCGAGTATCAAGTCTGCAGAAACTACCTAGAGAATCTGGCCGAAATTCCATGGTCCAAGTTGACCGAGGACCACCTGGATGCCGCAACCCTGTCCAAAGCTCGGAAGCAGCTGGACGACGACCACTATGGACTGGAAAAGATCAAGAAGCGGTTGCTTGAATACCTAGCGGTCCTGAAGCTGAAGCAAGCAGTGAACTCGGACATCGAAGCGCAGATGAAGCGAATCTCGGATAGAGCTAGTGTCCCGAATGAAGAGAAGGAAGGGGAGAAGAGCGAAGTGTCGTCTGACACTGGAACCGAAACAGAAACACGAGAAGTGAGCTCCGAGGAACTACAGCTTCTGAAGACGAAGCGTATGGTGGACAAATCTCCCATTCTCCTACTGGTCGGACCACCAGGAACAGGCAAGACGAGTCTCGCAAAGTCCGTCGCGACCGCTCTGGGCAGGAAGTTCCATCGCATCTCCTTGGGTGGTGTCAGAGATGAGGCGGAGATTAGAGGTCACCGGAGAACGTATGTGGCAGCTATGCCAGGTTTGATCGTCAACGGACTCAAGAAAGTCGGTGTAGCGAACCCTGTCTTCCTTCTCGATGAGATAGACAAGGTTGGCACTTCCAGTTTCCATGGTGACCCATCCGCTGCAATGCTAGAGGTTCTAGACCCCGAACAGAATCACACCTTCACCGACCACTATGTCAACATCCCGATTGACTTGAGTAAAGTATTGTTCATTGCTACCGCTAATTCTCTGAACACAATACCGCCTCCGCTGTTGGACAGGATGGAGACCATCTCTTTGTCAGGCTATACGACCCTTGAGAAGCGGCACATCGCCAACCGTCATCTCATACCTAAGCAGATTACCACGAACGGTCTCGGTCAAGAGCTAGTACATATGGATGACGATGTCGTAGACAAGATCATTACTTCCTACACCCGTGAGTCTGGCGTTCGGAATCTCGAGCGGGAAATCGGGTCTGTATGCCGCTCTAAGGCTGTCCAGTATGCAGATGCGAAAGACAACTCCACACTGGCGGAGTACAGGCCTACAGTCAGCATCGACGACCTCGAAGACATACTCGGTATTGAGCGTTTCGATGAAGAGATCGCTGAGACTACCTCCCGGCCGGGTGTTGTCACGGGCTTGGTGGCGTACAGCACTGGCGGTCAAGGCTCCATTCTCTTCATCGAGGTCGCCGATATGCCTGGCAGCGGACGAGTACAGCTCACCGGAAAACTCGGTGATGTGCTGAAAGAGAGCGTCGAAGTGGCATTGACATGGGTGAAAGCGCACGCATACGAGCTTGCGCTGACACACGACCCGAACGAAGACATCATGAAGAACCGCAGCATCCATGTCCATTGCCCAAGTGGTGCCATACCAAAAGATGGGCCCTCGGCTGGCCTCGCACATACCATCGCGCTCATTTCGCTTTTCTCGGGCAAAGCTGTTCCGCCGACCATTGCAATGACGGGTGAAATATCACTGCGCGGCAAGGTTACGCCTGTGGGAGGCATCAAAGAGAAGCTCATCGGTGCGCTGAGGGCGGGCGTCAAGACTGTGCTGCTGCCGATCAACAACCGCAAGGACGTCAAAGACCTGCCAGAGGAGGTCAAGGATGGCCTAGAAATCGTGCACGTTTCGTGAGTTTCCCTCTCCGTCTTAAAGTTATGATCATCCTGGTACTGACCGCATCCAAAGGCATATTTGGGAGGCCATGAGACTGGTGTGGCCGGACTCGCATTGGCCAGGGGAGAGGGCCTGGAGCGGAGTGGATAGCAGACTGTGACGCAGCATAGTAACTGGATCTTGGCGATGTTCTGGAAAGGAGGGGCGCTTGGACGTGAGTACAGCATAAGGATCTCGGCGCGTTTGTATACAAGCTCTTCCGCTATCGTATCATAGGATTGCTCTATACCCCTCTGGTTTTAGGAGAGTCAAGTCTGAGCTGGGCTTGACCACTCAGAGACACACTGACGTCCAAGGCTTGGAACCAGGCGGGGTGTGTACAAGACCACATGTGTAGGAGCGACAAACCATCACGGCAGCGACAAGTCATACCGCCTCTGGGAGCTGACTAACCCTGTCGAAGGAGCTGCCTTGATTGTATGTAACCTCGTCCCTTGGGAATGCATTGCGAAAACCGCTCACGCCGGAAGGTCGCACAACACACAAATCAACGTAGGCACCACGTGACGTCTTGGTAGGTAGCATCCGCATGCGTCGATTCCCATGCTGCGACTACTGATGCACTGCAAGGAGGTCTTTGAATCCGGTGATTCTCTGCATTG
Source organism: Cryomyces minteri (assembly GCA_005059845.1). Lineage (NCBI taxonomy): Eukaryota > Fungi > Ascomycota > Dothideomycetes > Cryomyces > Cryomyces minteri. The sequence continues at coordinate 29,977 of NAJN01000121.1, forward strand.
GAATGCTGGCCACCCTATCCTTTGTGCAAACACGCTCGTTGTTACCAGCTTACTTTGGCAGGACGTCTGCTTCGCCGTATTGGTAAAGAAAGAGACGACTGTGTCGCTGTCAGAAGAGATGCCCGCCCCTGATCTCAGTCTGCTCCGGTGCCCGCTTGACTCCCCCGACCTACCAAACTCGAAAGATGCTGCTTCCTTGGTCGTGGAACCCCCCAAGCTTCTTTGTCGATGACTCTTATCCTTATGCGTAGCGAGGGTACAACTGCCAGTTCGTCGATGCGTCGCTTAATGCCTGGAGCACGCCGTCCCGAAACACTAGGCGATATCTCCTCCTGAGGGTCTCACGGACCATGGCGACCCCGGCAGCATCATGGTGAACCTCCACACCAGTCAACATGCTGCGCTTTTCCTTGCCGATCTTCCTGCACCACCACTCGAGGCCCCTAGGGCCGTCATAGCGTAAAGTGAACACATTTCTGCCGTACCAGACGGGCAGGAAGCGAGCGCGGAGGTAGCGCGACACCGAGAGAAGAGCGGGCTCTTTACGCCGCTCCGGATACGCTCTGGAGAGGTAGATTGGATACGGCTGGACGATCGCGGAGTAGAGGATCATGTCGCAGAGCTCTTGTGGGAGGACCATCAGCCGGAAAGGGGTAGTAGGGGCGGACTCTGCGACTTCATTCCAGCGGTTGTCGATCGTTGCCTCACAGGCTTCCGTGTCAGCCTCCGCCTTCGAGCCAGCCCATCCAGCCTCCACACATGATGGGTTCGTATCTGGAGACTTCGTGTCAATCTTCGGAAAGGGCCGATGAACTTCTGTCTTGTGAACCAACCTACCTTTGTTACGAGTTATCGCCGCTTTCTCCTTCTTTCTTGCCACCTCAGCGTGGTAGTTGATAGACATAGTGTGCGTTAAGGTGAAATCAATGAGAACGAAAGATCGATTGGAATGAGTGATGGTTGGTGATGTCAAGGAGAACTTGAAGAGTAGAAGGGGTGTCGTGTTTACGAAGAGGTAGGCGGTCAGGGGCGATTCACTTTTGTAGTGTGGCTTCACAACAAAGCGATCCACAGGTGGACTATGAGGTGAGTAGATTGTTGATGATATATCCTTGTCTCAGCCCTATGTCGTACAGGCACAAGGAAGAGTATAGGCTGTTGCTTCATACAAATATTACACACAGGGTAAGAAGGCTTCATATCTTGTTCGAGCTTTACAGCAAGCACATCACAAACTGGTTGGCGTCGAAATCACAAACGCACATGCTTAGGATAGTCAGAAGATGGTGACAAACAAGCATTCACTATTTCCTACGACCTAACAGTGGCGACCACCATGACTCTGTTGCGATGATGCTTAAACGCCTTAAACCAGTAAAGAAGCGAGGACACTGTAGGGAGAAGCCACGCCTTTCTCCCCATATTAAGGGAGGGTATGTTTGTTAGTGCACCACTTGCTTGTTAGAAAAAGCTGTTTAGCTGCTTATCTAGTACCGCAAACATGGTTCTTCTGCTACTACAGAGGACGTAGACTTAAGGACGTGGTTGATTGTTTACTTACAGAGACTTCACGTGTTGTGGTACTTGTTTCTACACGTCAACCTTCTATGCTAGAAGTTCTTCCATAGACCAGATAACGGGAAGAAGGAGGGAATGATAATGGAAGGGTTGTGTGCGACCACAACTGATTCCAATTCCGAACCATACCTCACTCGCCCATATCCTAGGTAGCCTCTGCAGTAGCTGATTGTAACCAACAGTAAGTCTAGTGACTATCGGGATACCACAGGCTCGCCCTTCTCTTTGACTCTTCTATCGCTATCCAAATTGCACTACTGTTTAACGGATCAAAGTATCACACCAGCCGTACGAAAGGCACAGATTGCTGGCCTGGTCCCTGAAATCTACATCCACCCACAACCCTTAGGCAAGCGATTTCTCAACACTCCCACATTAAGACCAACACCCGCAGCTCTTAGTTCTTCATGCCTGTGCCCCATGAGTCGTGCTTCACCATAGATCGTGGAGATGGGGACCCAAATGCAGAGTTGTGTGAGTGAGTTTCTGTTGCGTTCGCCAATGCGCTGGAGGAAGCTGACAACGGTGGTAAAGTTCTTATTGACGACGCTCTCGACGAAGACGTTGCAGCTGTAGAAGAAGCCGATACTCTCCTCTCTGACTTGTCTCGAGACCGCCAGGAGGCCAGGCTGTTGGTGGGAGCTGAGGTAGCTATGGAACCGTAGATCCTCGCAACCCTTTTTCACGTCGGCGATGCGGAGTGGGGCGCCAAAGGTCAAGGCGAACTCGTAGATGAGGTTACGAATCTCAGAGGGGAGCTCTAGGAACAGCGAGCGAGTCGAATCAATGGTAGCCGCAGCATGGATGTGCCTACCGGCTCCCGTTGTGCCTCTCGGTACCAGCGTACGTCTTTGCGAAAGCGGATTGAGACTGGCTACGTCCATGAAGAATGCACGCATGCCTTCTTTTGCGCCGACTAGGGTTACGAAGAGTACACCCTGAGTATTCTCAGGAACATGAGCGACGGCTAGGTAGATAGTTGCTCTTGGGCCGACTAGAGTGACAGACATCGCAAGTGAGTTTCTCACAGAAGGCTGCCGGCTGGCTACACTCTCCCTTGTGTACATTTCGTGCTCTCCGACTTCACCGGGAGCTGCTTCAACGCCTCTGGCAGCGATTGGCTCCCAGCCCCCGAATACATTCGCGATCTGTGCATGCGAGACGCCGTCGACTTGAGCCTCAGCGTTTGTCTCACTCGCAGTCGAGTGCGTGCACGACATGAAGCCGCGGTAGGACCTGTCCGGCATAGTGCTGGAGTCGGCTGAGGTAGACCGCGTGCCGTTAGCTGCGCGGTAGGGTGGATGCTGTCGGACGAGGTAGGTGGTGTTCTGTTTGTGACGTCGAGTGAGGCAGGTGTTAAAATTGTTCTTCGCGTAGAACGTTTGACCTCGTGTGGGCGTTTCTAATCAGTGCGGAGCTGACGAACGTGAGAGGGTTGCGTTGAGAGGAGGTCTCAATGAGTGTGGAGTTGCTGAACGTCAGAGAACGCTATTAAGAGGACTCGTCAAGGGGGACTCTGAGATTGCTGACCCTCGAAGCGGTGCAGAGAGAGCAGAGAGATAGCTCACAACGACAGAGGCGAGAGCGGCGAGGATAACACCTCTGGTACAAAAGTGTTTGAGAAGATGAGTTGCTGTGCTAACATGCAATCGCTTGTAATGTGAATCCGGCTTTGAAGCCAGGAGCGCATGCACGTGGAGTAGAACTGTCACTCTTCTTTGAAGCTCTTCGGCCAAGCGCTCCTAGTTCCTAGAAACCTCGCCGGCAAGTTGCGAGCGATGCAAACTCCTGAGACACGTCGCTCTATCGGCTCGAATACAAGCGCTGGCAGTGAGCTGTGTTTTGCTCCTCAAACGCCCTTCCTCGGGGTAATACCGCAGTGAAAAGTTCTGGAATGAGTAGCAGACCTTGTGATCTGCTGTCGATTCTTGTTTATTGATGGTTGAGCGAGAAAGGTAAGTAAGTCTGGAACAAACGCAGAAGCAGAGTCTAAGCAGGTGGAGTAGAGCGAGATGAAGCACACCTGAAGAGAGGCGGAACGAAGCACAAGGGGAACGTTTGCTACACAGGTATACCATTCATACGTCTTTACTCAATGTCACAATCCCCTCATCCCAGCAACCCAGAAGCCAGAGCCTCAAGATCTTCCAGCGTCTCAGGTTCTTGTCTGCCAGTCTTCGCCTGCTCTTTATGCTTGTCGTTCTCGAACCACTTCTTCGGCCTCTTCTGCTTCGGCTCCTCACCTTCATCTTCATCGGACAGCGGTTGCGCATCCGCGAGGAAGTTCGCGAACCCATCTTCCGCACCCTCAGTACCAGCAATGCCACCGTCGTCATCCTTTTCTTCCGCCTCTAGTCTCTCTCTTTCCTTCCTCTTCTCGCGCTTGGTCCTCTTCTTCTCCCTCGCAGCCTCTTTGTCAGCGAGATCCGCAGTCTCGACCCTCTTAGACTCCTCTTCAAGGAACTTGCGTCTCTGCTCTTCGGGCGCGCCTCTCGCGACGAACTGATCTTCTCCCTCGAACTCGTAGATTGGGTGTGCATTGCCTTCATCGTCAAAGACAAGCTTGGTGCCTTTGTCCTTGAGCTTCAACAACTTCTTCTTAGACTTAAGCAGCTTCTCGCGACGTTTGCTGTCTAAGACCAAAGGCTCTTTGGCGCCAGGGATGAGGATCTTCTTTATATGTTTGCCATTCTCGGAGAGTTGATGATCGCTATCTACGCCGGAGTCGTCGCTGAGGGCCTGATCGGCTTCGATGCGGCGCTTGACTGTAAACAAATCATCGTCTTCTGCCTGCTCGCCATCGAGGCGATCCGTCTCGTCAGGCTGAGTATCATCATCTCGAATCATCTTGGCGTAGTGGTCTGCCAGAACGTCTTGATTCCGGCGTTCAAACATGCGATCGTACTTTGTGCGAACAGAGTCCTGCTTGTTCTTCTCCTTCGTCTGTAGCACACTTGCTCCTTTGGGTCCATCGATTGTGTCTTCAGCTTCACTTTCGTCATCAGAAGACGACAAGCCATGTCTTGGCGCGTTCTTCAGCGCCTTCGCGTCGTCACCTTTCATAAACTTGATCCTTGGCGCACCGGGTAGACCAAGACTCGCCGCAAAGTCTTCCAGTGGCAGTTCGCTCATCTTGAAGATCTCCTTGTCCTTCTGGACATAGATAGATTTTACGTACGATACGAACGCCTTCTGGCCAAGGTACTTGAGCTGCGGGTCCTTGAAGCACATGTTCTGCAACTGGTTCTTGATACTCATCTGCTTCTTCTGTTTCACGTTGATCCTCTCGATTGGCACTTTCTTATGCTCCAGTCGCTTCAACATACCCTCTTCTTCGCTGGGGTCAAGAAATAGCACTGCTCTTCCCTCTCGCTCATATCGTGCTGTTCTACCAACACGATGTATGTATGTATCGGCATCTTCTGGGCAATCCACCTGCACCACCCAGTCGACAGCCGGAAAATCTAGTCCTCTTGCGACAACATCTGTGGCGAAAAGACAGGACGTCTTTGCTGCTGAGAAACGTGACGTGATATCAAGCCGTGCGGTCTGCTTCTGTCGACCATGAAGATGCAACAAGGGAACACCAGGCTGTAGGTGCCGGAAAGCCTCGTACACGAAGCGGACTTGTTTCCCGGAAGATAAGAAAACAAGAATCTTAGATTTTTTGGATGACTGAATGAAAGACCACAGCGTATCAAGCTTCTCTGACAGTGGAGTAACAATGTAGTTTTGCTGCAGGGTCTTCGGTGTCGCGTGAGACGCCGACTCATGTACGGAGACGTACTCAGGATTTGAAAGACTTAGTCGAGCAAGATCCGATACCTTTTTCGTCTGAGTTGCACTGAAGAGGAGCGTTTGGCGGTCTTTGGGCAGGTACTCCACTATTGCGTCCACGTCTCGCTGAAAACCCATGTCCAGTATTCTGTCCGCTTCGTCAAGAACTAGCATCCTCAAGTTGTCTACGTTAAAGGCTGCAGTCTTGGACAGATGATCCAGTATTCTTCCGGGTGTGCACACGAGAATGTTCATTCTCGACAAGGCGTCTCGCTGCTCTTGTAGATTCGTGCCTCCTATCATAAGACCAGCTGAGAAAAGATGACCCTTCCTGCCAATCTTTCGAAGTACTTCGAAAATCTGAATCGCCAATTCGCGAGTCGGTGATATGATCAATGCACCTAATCCTGCGTCGGCGCCAATGCATTGTGCGCGGTATAGGTTCTCGAGAACGGGTATCAAGAAAGCGAGAGTCTTGCCACTGCCTGTCTTCGCTGCGCCGAGGATATCTTTGCCTTTCAGTGCGAGAGCAATGGCTTTTGCTTGGATATCC
>NAJN01001210.1:0-13080 GCA_005059845.1 Cryomyces minteri
TACGAGCTTGTTTCCGCTTAAGCGTTACTAGGGTCGATGCTAGCTAGGGAGAGAGCATTTAGCTTCTTCCTAACGCAACTAGTGCGGGCTACGGCGCCTCTACATAGGGTAGAGGTGTTGCTAGGTACTGCCTAGGCAGTTAACTTACTAAAGAAATACGCTAATTTTGCAGCTATATTCTCGGCTAAAGAAGCCGCGGCCTTACCGCCGTATAGGCGTGAGGATCACGCAATAAAACTCACTAGCAAAGATCCACCTTACAAGCTAATCTATAACATGTTAGAAAACGAGTTAAAAGTCTTAAAAGTATACCTTAAAGACAGCCTAGAGAAGGGCTAGATTCGTAATTTGACTAGCCCTGTAGGGGCGCCTATATTGTTTGTTCTAAAGAAGGACGGCCGGTTGCGGCTTTGCGTTAATTACCGGGGCTTAAACGAGGTAACGGTAAAAAACCATTACCCGCTACCGCTAATTAGCGAGCTATTAGATCGGCTGTCCGGGGCAAAAGTGTTTACTAAGCTGGATATCCGAGACGCATATTATCGGATTTGCATTCGCAAGGGCGACGAATAGAAGACGGCGTTTCGAACTTGCTACGGCTACTACAAATACACGGTTATGCCGTTTAGGCTAGCTAACGCGCCGGCGAGCTTTTAGGCCTACATTAATTAGTGTTTAATAGGCCTAATTAATGTTACATGCGTGGTATTCCTAGATGATATACTCATCTATTTGGAGAACCTAACGGAACACCTACGGCACGTAGTCGAAGTACTAAAGAGACTAAAGGACAACCATCTATACGCTAGTTTAGCAAAGTGCTAGTTTAGCGTAGTAGAAGTAGAGTTCTTAGGATTTGTTATAGGCGCTAACGGAGTATCTATAGAGAAGAGTAGAGTGTAGACTATAGAGGAATAGCTAGAACCTACTACATTTAGGGGAGTCCAAGTGTTCTTAGGCTTTACTAACTTCTACCGGCGGTTCATCCGCGGATACTCGCGCATTACATGCGCCCTAACGGATCTCTTGCTAGGGAGTAAGAATGGGAAGAAAAAGGGGCCTTTTGTCTTCCTAGAGTTAGCCGTAGAGTCCTTTTAGTAGCTAAAGACTACCTTTACAACTACGCCGCTCTTAATCCATTTTAGCCCTAACATGAAGTTACGGCTAGAGACGGATGCTTTGGGCTTTGCAATTGCCGGCATTATCTCGTAATAGGTGCGTAATAAGGCCGGGGTTAGGAGCTATTAGCACCTAGTAGCCTTTTGGTCTAGAAAGATGGAGCCGGCTAAACGAAACTACGAGACTTATAATGTAGAGCTCTTAGCTATTGTAATGTGCTTGCGGCACTAGCGGCATTACTTCGAGGGAGCGTGGTATACTATAGAGGTATTAACCAACTATAACAACCTAAAGTACTTTATAACTACTAAGGAGCTTACCCGCCGGCAAGCACGCTAGGCGGAGAAGCTTTTAGCGTATGACTTTAAGATTATATACCGGACTAGGAAGACTAATCCTACGGATAGACCCTTAAGACGCCCCGACTACGAGCCGTAAGGCGTTAACGTAGCTACGGGCATAATACTACCTACTCTGCAGATGAAATTGCAGGGGCGTACGGCAAGACATCTAGAGGGGATAGGTGTGAAAACTCATAGGTTAAGTACGGGAGGCGCCTTAATAGCGCTATCGCCCCGTAGTATAGGCGTAACCTACACGGCTAACTATTGGGAAGATAGGACTAATGCTATAGGTAACACTATGGATTAGGGGGACGACTATGTGTCTAGCTTAGCGCTAATGTCGGTCCTAGCAATTGCTAAAGCAGGCTATAAAAGGCCTAGGGAAGAGTGTAAAAGCTCTATCCTAGCTAGAGAAGCGTTCCGTAGCGTAACACCTACGGAAGCCTAGCGGCGTAAGGAGGTAAGCACCCTCCTTACTAGTACTAGTGGTCTAGAACACCTTGTGCCACGGTGCTTTACGGCGTTAGCAGTAAGCACTAAAACAGCATATAAAGAACCTTCGGAGAGTCTTCTAGAGCTACTTCTCTGGATACAACAAAAGGACGCTTTTGTTACCGGGAAGAGCTAGTTAATGAACTAACGGGGCATTCGCGCTAGATACACGCCACAATGGCGCATAGATCCCGCAGGTCTATTGCGCATTAATGGAAAAGTATATGTCCTAGGGGACATAGCGGTAAGGTAGGAGTTACTACGTATGAATCACAATAACCCGTATGCAGGCCACTTTAGGCCCGTAAGAACTGCGGAGGTAATGCGTAGAAAGTACTTCTAGCCTACCCTAACTAAGGACGTTAATGCATACGTGCGGGAATGCGACGTATGCTAAAGGACAAAGATCCTACGTTACAAGCTATATAGCTAGTTGTAGTCGCTACAGACTTCCACTAAGCTATAGTAAGACTTGTTAATGGACTTTATCACGGGTCTTCCGCCGGCGGCGGACCGATAAGGAATCGTACACGATGCAATATTAGTGATTGTTAACAGGTATACAAAAATGTCGAGGTACATTCCCTGTCTAACAACAATCACGGCCGAGTAGCTTGTAGAGCTATAGGTCGATAAAATAGTAGCGGATTATAGTACACCTCGATCTATTGTAATAGATAGAGGCTTGGTATTTACTAGTCGCTTTTAGTCTACCCTGTGCTTCTACATAAAGGCAAGGAGACGGCTTAGTACCGCTTTCCATCCGCAAACTAATGGTTAGACGGAGCGTTAGAACCAGACGCTAGAGCACTATTTAAGGTGCTATGTCAATTATAGGCAAGACAATTGGCTAAAGTGGTTGTTATGCGCGTAGTATGCGTACAATAATAGTGTACACGCAACTACAAAGGTTTTACCGTTTTAGGCCCTATACGGCATAACGCCGGAATTTGCTTAGGATGTCGAGGATGACATGCCCGAGGGGGAGGCGCTAGCGGCCCGCAACAGAGCCGCTACCCTTTAAGAGGAGAGACTAGAACTTAAGTCTTAACTTTAACGGGCAGTTAAACAGTAGGCTAGGTACTATAACAATAAGCACACGCTATGCACCTTCGTAGTACACGACCTAGTGCTACTGTCTTTAAAGCATATCCAAACAAAGCGGCCTAAGAAGAAATTAGATCACCGCATGCTCGGACCATTCGCAATTGCGGTAGCTATAGGTAAGCAAGCATATAGACTTAACTTACCAGATTTCTACAAGGCTATTTACCCGGTATTCCACGTCTCCCTACTTGAAAAGTACCGCAAGTAGAGCGGCAAAGACCCGCCGGCTCCGGAGGAAGTAGAAGGGGAATAGCAATAAGAAGTCTAGGAGGTCCTAGATTATAAGGAGGTTAGGGGCAAAAGGAGCTACTTAATCCGTTAGACTAGCTATTTGCCCGCAAATAATAGTTAGAAACCCCTTAAAGGCCTAGAAAGATGCACTAATATGATTAAGGAATACTATAGGAAGAATCCTTTAGCGCTACGCTCCGCCGACGGTAAGCCCGCGGACAATCGTCGTAAGACAAAACAAACGCGCAGATGAATTAACGTTAGAATACTCTTTTTCCAGACTTCCCCACAAAGGGATAGTAGGGTTTTAACGAGGTTCTAACAATCATCTCGTGTCGGATAGAGCAACGCGCAAAAAGGACTATTCTAGGGGTATCCTAGTTAAGGGTTACATTTAGGCTAGAATTAAGGCGAGAGAAGAGTATCTAGTTCCTATTTAAACTCCCGTAGGAGTACCGCGTAAGACGCGCAAAACAAACGCAACCTAGGGCCTAGCTAAATCAAGAGCCGAGCAACTATGCCTTAGCGGCAACCTTAGCGTTATCATCTATGAAAACATCATTATTATCGCTACCGGTAGTAGCCGTAGCCGTAGCCGTAGCGTTCTCGGCATTACTATCGCTCTTAATCTCTTCTACCCCTAAATCCTCTAAGTCCGAGTCCTTATAAATACCGTTGGTCTGCGTAAGGTTAGCGGGATTATAGTAGGTTTTAAGCGGGCACTTACGTTAAACACTATAACGGCACAAATCCCTTTAATAGAGTCATTAAGGCTCTCTAGGGCCGTAAAGATGGTAGCTATTAAGGCATTACCCTTAAGGTTCCGTTTAGCGCGCGCCTTCTTAGTAAGGTGCGCGTTAAGGAGGTTTAAGCGGCGGCAAAGGAGGTCTCTTACCCGAAGGCTAGTTAGATTGTTAGCGTAGTAATCTAAGGCATCGAGGATAGCATTAACATCCTTAAAGTAGTTAGCGGAGATCTACTATGCGGTTAGCCCACGCACTACACCCGGAACCCTAGCGCACCTACCTTGTAGTAGCTCTGCTTAATGTAGCGGTAACGGCAACACTTAGTGCTATCTATCACGCAAACAAGGCCGGGGTGCTTAAACTACGCACGCGCGTAGCGTATGTAGTAGGGGCGGGCAAGTGTGCCTTAATTAAGGCGGCGAGGGGGCAGATCGGGTTTAGAGGCGTATGAATAAGACACGCCGGCGGGTAGGCGCCCTAACGGCTTGTGCATACGCTTGCTAGAAGATTTAGATGAGGGGCCTATAATGATTGAAAATAATGATTGAAAATGGTAAAGAGGCGGTTGTAATAAGGCGGGTACGCGGCAAAGGGGCGGCTGCACTTAAAGGAGGTAAACAAGAGAGAAGACTCCTTGTTTATATATCCTCGTGCCTACCGCCTACTATGCGCCCTAATCATAGAACTGCTTCTACCGCATGTTAACACTAACTAAAGGGGGAGTAAACATACAAAAGAGGAAATAGGTAGAACGCCGCGCTTGTTTACCGCCGCGAGCCGTAGTAAATGCTTAGTAGGGCGGTACTACCTTAGTTCTAGTCACGTCCATCGCCGATCTAGCGCTACGAATTGCGCACGAGTTAAGGGGACTGCGCTGCTAGTCCGCAACGAGTTAACGATACGGACCGGGCAATTAACATGGCCGACTAAATGTCCTTAAGGGCCGCCGCTCTAGGAGTATACATAGGCCGCCTAAGGACCGGCCACATTAACACTAAAGGGCCTATAGAAGTTCTAGTCCGCGGAACGGTCTCGAGGCGGGACCTCGTAAGGAGACAAAGCTAGGGCATATTAGCAGGCTTTTTAACGGTCGGGGTGTAGAATGTTAGTCACCTAGCTACCCCCTTAGGGGGTTAGCCGCTCCGTCTTTGTCCTGCGTCTAAGCTGTCCCTAGACTAGCATAGAGGAGAAGAAGAGGAAGACAAGGAAAGTCGACCTTTTATACCCCTTATACCCTTTGTTAAGCAAGGGATTAAACATGTGCCCCTATTGCCCTTAGCCGGTACTAGGTGCTATAATAGCAAGTGCCGACGGGAGTAAAAACTCTATAGCAATACCTAGTACAACGTCCTTATTTGAACTGTAACGGGGTGTCTATAGAACACTTACGCCTTACAGAGTAATACTCAAATTAGATCTATAAGGAGGTAGGCTTGTCGCTCCTTACCTTGTCCCTAGTCTACACTTAAGTGCTAGAGGCTAGCCCCCTAGGGGGAGGTAATTGTTAGGACTAGGCCGGTCAATAACGCCTGTCTAGAGTTACGTGTCGGACGTCTACGGCTTTAGCACGGTAGACGTACGGCTTACAAGCGCTCCGGGATATAATCCGGAGCGGAGTAGGATAGTATAGATAGGAGGCCCTAACATTAAGAGGAAGGGCATTAATTAGTTTCTAGAGTACAATGCTATAGGCACTTAATAGCGTAGTAGGCCGACTACTACGCGCATAGAATGCGGATACAATATCCTATTACCTATGTAACTATACAACTAGAATAGCTGTCTTAATTGAAGCTATACGCTACATAGATCGTTATCCTACTAAGTTGCCTAGAAGCTCTAAAGCGGCGTAATAGTAGGGAAGTCTAGAAAAAGAGTATTCTAACGTTAATTCATCTATGCGTTTGTCTTATCTTATAACAATTGTCCGCGGGCTTACCATTAGCGGAGCGTAGCGCTAAAGGATTCTTCCTATAGTATTCCTTAATCATATCGGTGCATCTTTCTAGGCCTTTAAGGGGTTTCTAACTATTATTTGCGGGCAAATAGCTAGTCTAATGGATTAAGTAGCTCCTTTTACCCCTAACCTCCTTACAATCTAGGACCTCCTAGACTTTTTATTGTTATTCCCCTTCTACTTCCTCCGGAGCCGGCGGGTCTTTGCCGCTCCGCTTGCGGTACTTTTTAAGTAGAGAGACGTGGAATACCGGGTGAATAGCCTTATAGGAATCTAGCAAGTTAAGTCTATATGCTTACTTGCCTATAGCTACCGTAATCACGAATGGTCTAAGCATACGGTAATCTAATTTCTTCTTAGGCCGCTTTGTTTGGATATGCTTTAAAGACAGTAGCACTAGGTTGTCTACTACAAAGGTGCATAGCGTGTGCTTATTGTTATAGTACCTAGCCTGCTGTTTAACTGCCCGTTAAAGTTAAGACTTAAGTTCTAGTCTCTCCTCTTAAAGGGTAGCGGCTCTATTGCGGGCCGCTAGCGCCTCCCCCTTAGGTATGTTGTCCTTAACATCCTAAGCAAATTCCGGCGTTATGCCGTATAGGGCCTAAAACGGTAAAACCTTTGTGGTTGCGTGTACACTATTATTGTACGCATACTACGCGCATAGTAACCACTTTAGCCAATTGTCTTCCCTATAATTAACATAGCACCTTAAATAGTGCTCTAGCGTCTGGTTCTAACGCTCCGTCTAACCATTAGTTTGCGGATGGAAAGCGGTACTAAGCCGTCTCCTTACCTTTATGTAGAAGCATAGGGTAGACTAAAAGCGACTAGTAAATACCGAGCCTCTATCTGTTACAATAGATCGAGGTGTACTATAGTCCGCTACTATTTTATCGACCTATAGCTCTACAAGCTACTCGGCCGTAATTGTTGTTAGACAGGGAATGTACCTCGACATTTTTGTATACCTGTTAACAATCACTAATATTGCATCGTGTACGATTCCTTATCGGTCCGCCGCCGGCGGAAGACCCGTGATAAAGTCCATTGATAAGTCTTACTATAGCTTAGTAGGAGTCTTTAGCGACTGCAACTAGCTATATAGCTTGTAACGTAGGATCTTCGTCCTTTAGCATACGTTGTATTCCCGCACGTATGCCTTAACGTCCTTAGTTAGGGTAGGCTAGAAGTACTTTCTACGCATTACCTCCGCAGTCCTTACGGGCCTAAAGTGGCCTGCATACGGGTTATTGTGATTCATACGTAGTAACTCCTACCTTACCGCTATGTCCCCTAGGACATATACTTTTCCATTAATGCGCAATAGACCTGCGGGATCTATGCGCTATTGTGGCGTGTATCTAGCGCGAATGCCCCGTTAGTTCATTAACTAGCTCTTCCCGGCAACGAAAGCGTCCTTTTGTTGTATCCGGAGAAGTAGCTCTAGAAGACTCTCTAAAGGTTCTTTATATGCTGTTTTAGTGCTTACTGCTAACGCCGCAAAGCACCGTGGCACGAGGTGTTCTAGACCACTAGTACTAGCAAGGAGGGTGCTTACCTCCTTGCGCCGCTAGGCTTCCGTAGGTGTTACGCTACGGAACGCTCCTCTAGCTAGGACAGAGCTTTTACACTCTTTCCTAGGCCTTTTATAGCCTGTTTTAGCAATTGCTAGGACCGACATTAGCGCTAAGCTAGACACATAGTCGTTCCCCTAATCCATAGTGTCACCTATAGCATTAGTCCTATCTTCCCGATAGTTAGCCGTGTAGGTTACGCCTACACTACGGGGCGATAGCGCTATTAAGGCGCCTCCCGTACTTAACCTATGAGTTTTCACACCTATCCCCTCTAGATGTCTCGCTATACGCCCCTGCAATTTCATCTGCAGAGTAGGTAGCATTATGCCCGTAGCTACGTTAACGCCTTACGGCTTGTAGTTAGGGCGTCTTAAGGGTCTATTCGCAGGATTAGTCTTCCTAGTCCGGTATATAATCTTAAAGTCATACGCTAAAAGCTTCTCCGCCTAGCGTGCTTGCCGGCGGGTAAGCTCCTTAGTGGTCATAAAGTACTTCAGGTTATTATAGTCGGTTAATACCTCTATAGTATACCGCGCTCCCTCGAAGTAATGCCGCTAGTGCCGTAAGCACATCACGATAGCTAAGAGCTCTGCATTATAAGTCTCGTAGTTTCGTTCGGCCGGCTCCATCTTTCTAGACCAAAAGGCTACTAGGTGCTAATAGCTCCTAACCCCGGCCTTGTTACGCACCTGTTACGAGATAATGCCGGCAATTGCAAAGCCCGAAGCATCCGTCTCTAGCCGTGACTTCATGTTAGGGCTGAAATGGATTAAGAGCGGCGCAGTTGTAAAGGTAGTCTTTAGCTGCTAAAAAGACTCTGCGGCCGTCTCTAGGAAGACAAAAAGCCCCTTTTTCTTCCCATTCTTGCTCCCTAGTAAGAGATCCGTTAGGGTGCATGTAATGCGCGAGTATCCGCGGATGAACCGCCGGTAGAAGTTAGTAAAGCCTAAGAACACTTAGACTCCCCTAAATGTAGTAGGTTCTAGCTATTCCTCTATAGTCTACACTCTACTCTTCTCTATAGATACTCCGTTAGCGCCTATAACAAATCCTAAGAACTCTACTTCTACTACGCTAAACTAGCACTTTGCTAAACTAGCGTATAGATGGTTGTCCTTTAGTCTCTTTAGTACTTCGACTACGTGCCGTAGGTGTTCCGTTAGGTTCTCCAAATAGATGAGTATATCATCTAGGAATACCACGCATGTAACATTAATTAGGCCTATTAAACACTAATTAATGTAGGCCTAAAAGCTCGCCGGCGCGTTAGCTAGCCTAAACGGCATAACCGTGTATTTGTAGTAGCCGTAGCAAGTTCGAAACGCCGTCTTCTATTCGTCGCCCTTGCGAATGCAAATCCGATAATATGCGTCTCGGATATCCAGCTTAGTAAACACTTTTGCCCCGGACAGCCGATCTAATAGCTCGCTAATTAGCGGTAGCGGGTAATGGTTTTTTACCGTTACCTCGTTTAAGCCCCGGTAATTAACGCAAAGCCGCAACCGGCCGTCCTTCTTTAGAACAAACAATATAGGCGCCCCTACAGGGCTAGTCAAATTACGAATCTAGCCCTTCTCTAGGCTGTCTTTAAGGTATACTTTTAAGACTTTTAACTCGTTTTCTAACATGTTATAGATTAGCTTGTAAGGTGGATCTTTGCTAGTGAGTTTTATTGCGTGATCCTCACGCCTATACGGCGGTAAGGCCGCGGCTTCTTTAGCCGAGAATATAGCTGCAAAATTAGCGTATTTCTTTAGTAAGTTAACTGCCTAGGCAGTACCTAGCAACACCTCTACCCTATGTAGAGGCGCCGTAGCCCGCACTAGTTGCGTTAGGAAGAAGCTAAATGCTCTCTCCCTAGCTAGCATCGACCCTAGTAACGCTTAAGCGGAAACAAGCTCGTATTCCGGTACCGTGTCCTTTACGGTTAGAGGCCGCGTCCGATACGTCCATGTGCCGCTCGCCTAGTTAATGTCTAGGTTGTAAGAGTGCAGCTATAAGAGGCCTAGGACGACACAATACCTAGCAATATCTACTGTCTTAAAGGTAAGCTTGTCTTCCCTAACATTAGACTAAGAGTCCTTAACTCTTGTAGTCACGCCGGTTGTCCTATATGTAGGGAAACTATAGCTATCTAAGGTCTACGTAGGCATTACGCGGCTATAATCAATGTCCCATTCCCCTTGCTTTGCGAGCATTTAGGACATGAAGTTAAGATCGGCTCCGCTATCTAGTAGGGCGGTCTCCGTGTACTACCCGCGTGCGGTGCGTAGACCAACCGTTATAACAAGTCTTTTTAATGTGCCCCTTGTGTTATAGCCTAAAGCTACTAAGGCTAAGTTAACCGGGCTAGCCCTTTTTTCGACGTAACTGCGGCGGCTGCACCGCTTCTACAGTCCGCTAAAAAGTGGCCCGTCTTGCCGTAGGTGTAGTAGGAGTTAGTATTCCTCCGTCTATCACGCTCCTCTTACGGGAGGGGCGCAGCACCCTTACGGCCTACGACCGGCGTTTGGTTCGCATCTAACCTTCTCCCTTTGTATTTCTTTCTAAAGGTAGTCTCTACTGCCGTTACCGTTACAGGGGGATGGCTGTCCCGTCCCCTACGGTAGGTAGTCTTCTTGTTAAAGTATGCCGGAGCGGCATCTTTGCGGCGTGCTACCGCATTGTCTTCGATACAACATGCTAGTGCTATGATACCTACCCTTGTCTCCGGTAGGTTCTAATAGCTAACCAACTGGTTGCGTATTAACAGCTTTAGCTTTACAATTAGATATTGTATCCGATGTTCCTTGGCTAGAGGAGGGCCGGGTAGCTCTACTTTAAAAGAGTCTACAAACAAGACGAAGTTCTAAACGCTTTAGGAGTAACCCTGCGTTACGCTATAGTACCGCGACGACATCGTGATCCCCCTATTATTAGGGTCTTAGATTAGGTCTAAGAGGAATTCCTTAAATTCAGACTAGCTCGCTATGTCCTCGCCGTACTCCCGCTCGTATTGCGCCTATGGATTAGCGGGCTCTCCCCTAAGGAATTAGGTAGCGTATAGTACCCGTTGCCTATCGCTATTCTCTTAATATAGGCAAAAGACGACCTCGCATGTGCGTACGAAGTCCGTATAATAGCGTATTAACTTGCTATAATACGCCTTAGGGCCCTTCCCTTTAATAGCTATGCCTATAGGTATACCTAGTTAGGGCTCGGCTGTAGTAGCCTCGGGGCTTCTACGCCGCTTAAGGCCCGTTACCAACTAGTTGTCCTCGTTCTTAGAATCCATCTCTTCCATTGCCGGTAGCGTAGAGGGGTCCTGTATTGCCTTGTTACGAAGCCGTCGCAGTCTCGCAACTCTCTCGCGGTAACGGCGGACCTCTAGGTCCTTTTTTAACTCCTCCTCTTTAGCTATAAGGGCCCTAAGCTCTTCCGTTTAATAAGCCCTTAGCTAATCATGGTCGCTACGCTACGCGGGCAACGGGGTTACGATAGGATCTAGAGAACAACTCCCCGAGAAGTCCGTCTTATAGGAGCCCGCTCGGTACGTAGCTATTGCTACAAATCGCCGTACTACTACCCGTTAAAGGGTTAGATCGATTAGAATTGTTACGCCGCTTTAGAGCTTCTAGGCAACTTAGTAGGATAACGATCTGCGTAGCGTATAGCTTTAATTAAGACAGCTATTCTAGTTGTATAGTCACATAGGTAATAGGATATTGTATTCGCATTCTATGCGCGTAGTAGTTAGCCTGCTACGCTATTAAGTGCCTGTAGCATTGTACTCTAGAAACTAATCGATGCCCTTCCTCTTAATGTTAGGGCCTCCTATCTATACTGTCCTACCCCGCTCCGGATTATATCCCGGAGCGCTCGTAAGCCGTACGTCTACCGTGATAAAGCCGTAGACGTCCGACACGTGACTCTAGACAGGCATTGTCAACCGGCCTAGTCCTAACACCTATAAAGGGATAGTAGGGTTTTAACAAGGTTCTAGCAATTATCTTGTATTAGACAGAGTAACGCGTAAAAAGGACTATTCTAGGGGTATTCTAGTTAAGGGTTACATTTAGGCTAGAATTAAGGTAAGAGGAGAGTATCTAGTTCCTATTTAAACTCCTATAGGAGTACCGCGTAAGACGCATAAAACAAATGTAACCTAGGGCCTAGCTAAATTAAAGGCTAAGTAACTATACCTTAGCGGTAACCTTAGCGTTGTTATCTATAAAAACATTATTATTATTGCTACCGGTAGTAGCCGTAGCTATAGCGTTCTTAGCATTACTATTGCTCTTAATCTCTTCTACCCCTAAATCCTCTAAGTCTAAGTCCTTATAAATACCGTTAGTCTACGTAAGTGTTACGCCGCTTTAGGGCTTCTAGGCAACTTAGTAGGATAACGATCTGCGTAGCGTATAGCTTCAATTAAGACAGCTATTCTGGTTGTATAGTCACATAGGTAATAGGATATTGTATCCGCATTCTATGCGCGTAGCAGTTAGCCTACTACGCTATTAAGTGCCTGTAGCATTGTACTCTAGAAACTAATCGATGCCCTTCCTCTTAATGTTAGGGCCTCCTATCTATACTGTCCTACCCCGCTCCGGATTATATCCCGGAGCGCTTGTAAGCCGTACGTCTACCGTGCTAAAACCGTAGACGTCTAACACGTAACTCTAGACAGGCGTTATTAACCGGCCTAGTTCTAACACATACGTCGCATTCCCGCACATATACCTTAACATCCTTAGTTAGGGTAGGCTAGAAGTACTTTCTACGCATTACCTATATAGTTCTTACTAGCCTAAAGTGGCCTACATACGGGTTATTGTGATTTATACGTAGTAACTCCTACCTTACCGCTATATCCCTTAGGACATATACTTTCCTATTAATACATAATAGACCTACGGGATCTATGCGCTATTATAGCGTGTATCTAGCGCGAATGCCCTATTAGTTTATTGACTAGCTCTTCCCGGCAACAAAAGCGTCCTTTTATTATATCTAGAGAAGTAACTCTAGAAGACTCTCTAAAGGTTCTTTATATGCTGTTTTAGTGCTTACTACTAACGCCGTAAAGCAACGTGGCACAAGGTGTTCTAGACTACTAGTACTAGTAAGGAGGGTGTTTACCTTATTACGCCGCTAGGCTTCCGTAGGTATTACGCTACAAAATACTCCTCTAGCTAGGATAGAGCTTTTACACTCTTCTCTAGGCCTTTTATAGCCTACTTTAGCAATTGCTAGGACTAACATTAGCGCTAAGCTAGAAACATAGTTGTTCCCCTAATCTATAGTGTTATCTATAGCATTAGTCTTATCTTCCTAATAGTTAGCCGTGTAGGTTACGCCTATACTACGGGGTAATAGCGCCGTTAAGGTACCTCCCGTACTTAACCTATAAGTTTTTACACTTATCCCTCCTAGATGTCTTACTATACGCCCCTACAATTTCATCTATAGAGTAGGTAGCATTATGCCCGTAGCTACGTCCGTACTTTACAGCTTATAGTTAGGGC
>NAJN01001211.1:0-13075 GCA_005059845.1 Cryomyces minteri
TGGCATCGACCGACATCATCAGGGGCAACTAGATGCACGACGTCGAAGTCAGCCTGTTCTTAGAAGACCTGGAGAATGGAAAGCATGGACAGAGCTTACAGTCAGAGTGAAGGGACTTCAGGCGAGCGTTACAACACTTGAACTACATCGTATGATGTCTCGTGAGGGCACGATTGTGAGGATTGAGATACTCGATAGGAGAGTTACGGATGTCGGCATTCACGCAATGGTCACATTCTGGTAAGTCCACCAAGATATTGTGCGAGCAGACAAAGCTGAGGTATGATCGCTCAGCCCGCCTCCTTCCAGAGCGTTTTGGGACGTCTACAGTCAGAAGTTCCAGCTCATGTCCAAGAGGCAATCCAAGCCGTATCCAAGCATTACCAACCCTGAGCAGTCTTTCCCGGAGCGTACAGTAGGGAATCTGCTCCTACGCAAGAACCATAGATGCTGATTGTTTATAATTAGAGACTGATAGCAGATACCCTCGGTTTCGGTTTCATGCACAACGAGACAACAATTGTGGTCAGAAAAACCGTTCAGCCGATGCAGGACAAGCCGATTCAGTTCACACTGGATTTGTTTCGCAAGGAGATCGATATCAGATTTGATCTTCACCTCCGTGAGAACTCTGATGAATCGAACAAACTGCGGCCGCATGCCTATCGCGTCCGAGTACCCCTCGAGCAGATGAAATACGTATATGAGATGACCGATGGCCCTGACAGGAGAATCCTGATCATTCCTCTCGACTCGCCACCTAATTTCTATCGGAAAGCGAGTAACATAGACGCGACACACGAAGCTGGCAGCAAATGGTGGAACGAAAACGTGACTTGGATGCGACAGACAGATATTGTGCATGACCGAGACCGTTTGAGATCAGCTCCCTTATCTCTCAGAAAGGAAGACCCTCTTGTCGACATCGGTATTTTTGCTCCAAAAAGCGTGGGACAACGTTCTTGCTGACTTGCTGCAGGTCGTTGGATCACCTATTGGCTGGTCTTTGATGCATCAAAAAATGACAAGGCGCAATATGTCATCTTACTTAGAGCATTGAGTGACTATAACATCGATATAGTCAAGGGCAGAATTATCAACGTGACCACCGAAGCAGCTCCAGCAGTATGGAACTGGATCGATCAACCGAAAGTCGCTCGCGAAAATTCATCTGGCAGCTCCTCCTTCTTGATGGACATGCAAATGATGCATGATGAAACTCCTCAGCTGTCGTTCCCTGTCCGTTACCAGCTTGAGGTGTGCATATCCCAGGGTTACCTTAACGAACATGATCTTTCCCAAGACTTCATCCGACGCCTGGCGCTTCAAGAACAGGATGCTGCAAGAAACTTGCTGGAGAAGGTCGCCGACATGAAGGGTCGCTTCTTTGATCCTATGGAGATATTCAGTATCACTGTTACTCACACATCTGCGGATCGAAAGATACCCAACTACTGCGCCTACGCTCGTGGGGTGACAGTAACACCATCGACGATGTATTTCGCTACGCCTACTATCGAAACATCCAACCGTGTCATTAGGCAATACAGCGAATATGGAGATCGATTCCTCCGCGTCAAGTTCACCGATGAGAAGTTTCAAGGGCGCATCAACTCTAAGTACGATCATACATACGATGAGGTCTTCACGCGTGTCAAGCGTGCAATGACCAACGGCATCACCATTGGAGAACAACACTTCGAATTCTTGGCTTTCGGAAACTCACAACTTCGCGAACATGGTGCTTACTTTTTTGCTTCCAATCCTTACGTGTCCGCTGCAGATATTCGTCTGTGGATGGGTAGCTTCAACCACATCAAAATCGTCGCCAAGTATGCTTCGCGTCTCGGACAGTGTTTTTCTACGACTCGTGCTTTCAATGGCATGAACGTACTGGTGAGGGAAGACGTGGATGTCGAAAGAAACGGGTATTGCTTTACCGATGGCGTGGGCAAGATATCACCCTTCCTGGCCCAGGTCATCGCAGTCGAAGTCGGGTTGCCAAATCCAAACGAAAATCCCCCGTCCCTCGTCCAGTTCCGCTTGGGGGGCTGCAAAGGCGTTCTTGCTGTCTCGCCAGATGCGAAGATGCGTGAGATATACATCCGTAGGAGCCAGTACAAATTCCCAGCAATGCACCAAGGCTTGGAGATTATCCGTACAGCTGCATTCTCGACGGCCACCCTCAACCAACAGATCATCCTGGTTCTGTCTGCGCTGGGCGTTCCTGACGAGATCTTCATGACGAAGTTGCGCAAAATGCTCGTAGACCTGGAGCAAGCAATATCAGATGAACGAATGGCACTACAGTTGCTTCAGAAGAACGTCGATTTCAACCAGATGACGCTGACACTGGCGACGATGATCCTGGATGGCTTCATGCAATCTGGTGATCCTTTCACAACGGCTTTGCTTCAGCTCTGGAGAGCTTGGACCATCAAATATCTGAAAGAGAAAGCAAAGATCCCCGTAGAGGAGGGCGCTTTCCTTCTGGGATGTGTGGACGAGACAGCGACACTTCGGGGACACTTTGACTCAGTCGAACCAGACGTTGACACAGAGAATACACTCCGTGACCTACCGGAGATATTCGTTCAAGTCTCAACCCCAGAGAAGAAGGGTGCATATCGAGTCGTCGAGGGTGTCTGTATTCTGGCACGTAATCCGTCACTTCATCCCGGAGACGTACGTGTGGTTCGTGCTGTGGACGTACCCGCTTTACGCCACCTAAAGAACGTGGTGGTTCTACCACAGACAGGCGATCGTCCCATTGCCAACATGTGCTCAGGTGGCGACTTGGATGGTGACGATTATCTGGTGATATGGGATGAAGATTTGTTACCGGTCGAAGTCAACTATCCAGCCATGGACTTTACTCCTCCAACGCCAGTGCAACACGAAGGACCAGTCACGGTCGATGACATTACTTCGTTCTTTGTAAATTACATGAAGAACGATAGCCTGCCTAGGATTGCTACAGCGCATCGTGCTTGGGCAGACAGAATGGATGATGGAGTGAAAGACCCTCATTGTGAGCTATTGTGATCACTGTACCGCAGGTATCACAGCTGACATTCGGTAGGTACGCGACTAGCTCAACTACACTCTGAAGCTGTTGACTATCCAAAGTCTGGAGTCGCTGTGAAGATGGGCGCAGAGCTTCGGCCACTGGAACGGCCACACTGGATGCAGTACAAGGGAAAAGGGAAGATATATCATTCTAAGAAAGTTCTTGGCCAACTCTACGATCAAGTGGAGCTGGTAGACTTCGTTCCGCACTACAGTGCCCCATTCGACAAGCGCATACTGGATGCCTATGAACTGGATCAGAGTGTCTTGGATCATGCAACAGAGGTCAAAGAGCTCTACGACGCAGCTGTCCGCCGCGTAATGGCTCAACATGACATACGCACCGAGTTCGAGGTTTGGTCGACCTTCGTCTTGTACCACAGTCAAGACAACGGTGATTACAAATTTACAGAGGATTTAGGGCGTATTACCGAAGCTCTGAAGGGTCGTTTCAAAGAACTGTGTTATCAGAAAGCTGGAGGCAAGGAGTTCGAGAAACTGGGACCTTTCGTTGCAGCCATGTACACAGTGACAGCGACGCAAACCAAGAAACCTCTCGCTGAGTGTGAGCGCACGAAGATCGTTGGTGGAAGAGAGGTGCCCACGAGAAAGTTGGACACGAAAAAAATGCCACTCATAAGCTTCCCTTGAATCTTCGGGAACGAGCTGGGCAAGATTGCGAATGGGAAAACTTCTGGAAGAACGGAGAGTATCGTGACGCAGCAACATGTTGCCAAGCGTAGTCATGCGGCTAAGAAAGTCCCCACCAGCCTCCTGGACGCCGATGACGATGTATTGACTGAAGAGGGCGTGAAGCATCGTGGAGACATTCTGGAGCTCTTCCACAGCGACGAGAACTTCCACGACACGGGCAACGGAGTCTCCAGGCCGTTGGACCATGTAGCTATGGTAGATCTGGGAATCAAAGGGCCAACTTACGGTCATCATAGAGATTCGCATCCCCAGATCCACCCTCTGGTAACTCACGATGAGTGGGCCCCACTAAAAGAAGTCGTCGAGCTGTTGCAGGACACTGAGGATCCTGAAGAAGGAATGTACAACAGTCTAGAAACATCGGCTGCAGAGGAGACCTCAGATGGAGAGGAAACGTCTGGTGCGTACGAAACTTCAGGTACAGAGGACGAAGGCTTAGTGGGACTTGAAGGCGAGAATAAGATAACTCCTGGATCACCATCGTTCTCGGAGCATACTCCACACAATTTATCTCCTCACAGTGCAGCTCCCGTTCAGGGTACTTCTTCATGCGAGATTCCTACATATGAGGGTCTTCCTTACGCGACACCCCAAGAAGCAAACGCAGACAACTCGGGCGATTCACTTCTCTCCTTTGAGGATGACACGGTTCTTGGATCACATTCTTCCTTGAGGCAAAGTCCTCAACATAGATATGACCGCGGCGTGGCTCGGGTCTACAAGGATAATCGAGACGACGCTCTTACAAACGAGTGCCCTCGTCACGAAAACTCAGAGGACACACTGTTCTCGTTCGACAACGAGACGGTGCAGTCGAACCATAATGAGAACAACCGACTTTCAAATCCCCAAATTGTCGAGGAAGTTCAGGCACCCAAGAAGATCTCACTTGAGCACAAGTCTATGTCAGATGGCCGTGGTCAAGATGATAGCGAGGGAGAGGAAGAGGAAGAGGTGCAGATCAGTTTTGACAACCATCCGTCGGCTTTGGAGAAGCTGATGAAAATGGTAAGGTGAACTCGTGGACTTACCATGGCGTCTGGATGTATAATAGGATTGAAGGAGCGGTTTGGCTTTTCGGTGGCATCGACTCACGATCGCACATATGACACGCCTATGGGCTCAGGGGCGCATGGCGTACAATTGAAATGATTCTGCCGATGACGAGCACTTTACGGGAAGTGGCATCTGGCCGAAACTAACAGCTCCGGCTTTAACGCATAGTCAGTTGTGTAGTACTATGCAGCTGAAGTGACCCACCACGTGAGGTCGCCAAACGACTGGCTTCACTTCTCTGCTCGCGTTACCTGTTCTTGTTGCTAAGATTTCCGTCCCAGCGACGTTCCGTATGTTCTCCTTTTCAAGTGATCGGAGAAATTTGTCGACACCCCGAATAAACGTAGCTAACAGTCAAAACCCGATTATAAAAAAGATAGAACCCGACCCACTAACTGCAAATAGTATTCTTAGGTTCTACAATTACTAGGAACTCTAGATAATACTATTTTCCTTATCTTCTACTGAAAAAATTTACTAGTAGAGAGTAATATTTAGAAAGTTATTAGAGGAATAGTTATAAAGACCTTTTACGACTCTTCTATGTGATTAACATAAATACTAGTAGTCCATTTTACCGTCGAGATCTTCTCTCTAGATATTTATAGAACTAGTAGAGTCATATAAGAACTACTTACTATACAATATATACTATCTAAGAGGTTTTCTATAGAACTTTTATAGGCTTGACTAGGATCGCCGATCACTTGAAAAGGAGAATACTCGGCACACCTGCCAACACAAGCCCTCCACCCCCTCCACCCTGCCCCTCAGTCGCAACATTTCTACGGACTGCCATCCACAATGAACACCTCCCGTAGCCGCATACCACCCCTTCTCGAACCCTACGTCCGTCTGCCGCCAGAAGCGTCTCTCATCCTGGTCACCAGCGTACTGGGTGCTAGTGCGAACTGGTTGGTTGTGAGACATATTTGTGGTGCGCTTGGTAGTGATGGCCGAAAAGATGGAAGGGTGAGCGCTGAGGATGGTGAAGAGATAGGTCCGAGCAACGGTGATGGCAATCGTGTTGCAGACGAAGAGGTGGGAGTGGTGCTGGTGAGCTGGATGAGAGACTACAGGTTCTGGAGGGCGGAAGCGAGGAGAGGTGGTGTGAGTGCCTTCAAACTGTGTCCAGGCCCTCGTTGAAATAGCTGTTGACAGCCTCTTCTCGAAGTAGGGACTCGACCTCGAGCGACTGATGCAGCAGCACCGCTTCGCCTTTGTCGACGGTCTCACGAGCTTGTTCTCCGAGTCTGCTGCTCCTTCTCCCATCCCCAGGCCTCACCCGCCTGCGTCTTCTCTTTCGTCTCCCACTTCGGTCAAGCAAACATCATTGCCTGCCCTACAAGAGTCGCGCCAGCTGCCCTCGCACCCAGCAGTAGCTCGACCTATCCACCCACACTCGCAATCCCAAAGGGCGCCCTCCGCCCCAACACCATCCACATCCTCCCCGAGCCAGACTACCGGCCTATCGACTTTGACCTCCCCAGATCTCCCTCCCACCCTCCGCACAATCCAAGCCGCCATTCAAACCCTCTCCACCCGCCGCACCGTCCTCTTCCTTGATGACCCGGCCCTCCTCCTCGCCTCCACGACCGCCACCGTTCAAGACCTCGCAGCCATGATACGCTCGCTGCGCGCTCCCCCGAACGTACACAGCACTGTTATCGTCGCGGGAGCTGATGCACCGCTCCTGTCCTTCCCCTTTCCATCCTCTCCTAGTTCGGCCGCCTCACCGCTCGAACAGGACCACACTGCATTTGTGGTGGGACTGGCGCACCAGGCGCGTTGCGTCATGGGAGTGCGGAGATTGGGAACGGGCGGGGCGAGGGATGTGAGTGGGGTTGTGCGGATCACGAGGGGAGGCGATTATATTCGTGTTGAAAACGAAGACGAAGATGTGGAGGTGGACGAGAAAGAGCTGTTGTATTATGTCAAAGGGGACGGGGGAGTTAGCGTTTTCGAGAGGGGTGGTGGTGGTGCAGGATGAGATGGGAAGGAAATCGAGGTCGGACAACTGGGCAGTATGCAAACTTGCATGGAAGGCAAGCCGAACTACCTTCATGTCGAAAAAACCAAGTGTTGTCGTTGTTGCATCCGGGAGGGAGAATGCTCTTACATAGCTTGGAAGCAGCAGAAGTCCACCTCAGAACGCCACCAGCCCCATCTGATATTATCGCTGCACCTCAAACAGATCATGCGCTCACCAATCAATACGCCCGCCGCCGACTCGTACGCCGTGTTTCTTGACCGCATTATCGTGACAGCGCAACCCTCGATTCCAGCTTCCTCTCTTTTTCTAGACCCTCAGACCTCCGACATGGCCTGCAACGCGCCTTCAACACCCCTCTCCCACCGCCCTCGCCTCTCCAACTCCTCGCCCTGTCCGCCCTCCCTCCCTCTTTGCGCTTCTTTCGCCTTCTGCACCTCCTCCCTCTTCCTCATCGCCAACACCTTCAGCTCCTCCTCCGCGCGCTCTAGCTGCTGGGTCTTTGGCGGCAGGGTTCGTTGTAGGTGAGCGAGTTGGGCGTCGAGGTCTACGATCTGAGCGCGGCGTTGCGCGAGGAGGTCGAGCGTAGCGGGGAGGGGGAGCGAGAGTGATGGGGTTGCGGGCGTGGAGGGGGTAGGGCGGGCGGAGATGAGGGCGCTGCGCGTGCTCGAGAGAGATGTGATGGCCGATGGCAATGTTTGGAGCTGAGTCGTCTGGAGCTGGAAGATCTCGTAACCTGCACCATGCCGCTGCAGTCAGCAAACCTGCGCGATCGTCGACGAGATGGAAGAGCCGTACGTCTCGCGAGGCCCCTCGCCCTCTCCTCCACCTCCAGCACCCGCGCCGCAACCTCCTCCTTCTGCGCCTTCAGACTCGCCTTCGCGGCCCCCAACTCCCCCTCCAGCGCGACATTCTCGCCCGCCTCGACGAGCAGCGGCGGGTCGGCGGTGATGCTGCGCAGGAACTTCTCTTTGGTGACTTGTTCGAGGTAGGAGAAGCGCAATTTCGAGAAGAGCTCTTTGTAGTGCTCGAGGTCGGCGGTCAGGCTGGCGGGCGTGAGAGAGTCGGAGTCGCCGTTGGAGGTGGTGGAGATGTTTGAGGCGCGCTTGTGCGTGGGGGAGGCGGGTTGGAGGAGCGGCTTGGAGAGGGTGAGGAGGGTGAGGGCGGGAGGGTTAGATAGGGAGGTGAGGATGCTGGAGATCTGGGCGTCTGCTTCGGGCATGTCGGTGTCTGTTGAGGCCATGTTGACGGGTCTGGCTGGAGGTCTTGTTGTTCAAGTGTTTTGTTTGGGTTTGTTTACATGCTGAAGTTGAGCGAAGCTTGTCGGAGCACAGAGGAAAGTGTGCCGAGCGCCGCAGCGTCTGACGAAAGAGGTCGGACACTTTCGATACATACACTCTTCCAATTCTCTCGATATATACTCTCTGCGGCTGGTGTTCCATCACGCCAGCGATGCCGGCCGATACACCCCTCACCGACGACTACGTCGCCGACTTGCTGGCAAAAGATGCACGAGCAAGCTCCATCCGCTACTCGACAATGGGCATGGGCGCGCTCCTGCCCTCACGGCCTACAGGAGCAGCGCGGAAGCCGAACACGCGCTTTTTGCGGAACATACTCAAGGAGACCGACACTCACAATGCCGCTCTGCTGGCCAGGGAAGCCGAGGAAGCCAAGGCGCGGCTGAGAAAGCTGCGCGGTGAGCGGGAGACGAAGGGGAAGCCGGAGCAGATGCGGTACGACGTCAGGAGTCGGGTTGAGAGGGGGCCAGAACGGCAAGGCAAGCGGAGGCGTGTGGATGAGGATGAGCGAGACGACAGAGACAAGCGGCACCGTTCCGAAGACGCCAAGTCCCACGGGTCGAGGACAGAAACGTCGAGAAGAGAGGACAAAGCCAGATCTGGCGATAGCGGAAAGCGGAGGAGGACAGAAAGTAACGGCGAGGATGAGGATGAGCGACGGGCGCGTCACAGACAGCATCTAAGCAGCAGGAGACGCTGGCACGGAAGCAGGAGCCGGGGCAGAAGCAGAAGCCCGTCGACTGAGTCCCGCCGAACCAGACACTCAAGTCCCCATCGCAGCCAGCACCATTCCCATCGCCGGCGCCGGCAATCTCACAGTCCTCCGCCGTCCCGCTCAGCTTCGCCAGCCCCCTCCAGAAGCCACCACCACCACCCCCACCACCACCGCCGCCGCCACAAGTCCCGCCGGAGACACCGCCATCGCTCGCCATCCTCCAGCTCGACCAACCCCACCAAACCGACCTCCGCTCGCGACCGCGCCCCTTCCCCGCCCACCTCCACCCGCTCCGCATCCTCGGACCCGCTCTCGCCGCTGCTCGGGCCCCTGCCGGCACCCAAAGTGCAGGCGCGCGGGCGCGGCGCCTTCACCGGCTCCAGCGGCGCCATCGACACCCACTTCGCCGCCTCCTACGACCCCGGCACCGACGTCTCGCTCGGCCTCGACGACCCGGACGCTGCCGGCTTCGGCGAGGACGAGGTCAGGAAGTGGGAGGCCCGCAAGGGCACCGCGGACGGCGAGAGGGAGAGGGACGAGAAGGACGTCAAGTGGAAGGGGCGCGGGGAGGGCCGGGAGTGGGATCGTGGGAAGGTGCTCGGCGAGGACGGCGTTGAGCTGATGGCGGAGTGGGGCAGGCTGAAGGGGACGTGAAGCTGTCAGGAGATCGGGGCTTCGCTTCGCTTCGCTTCGCGAGACGTGGCTGGGAAAAGGGTCGAGAATGCGGGGACACCGGTCCCACGGGGGTTCGAGGACGAGTCACGGCGGTGGACGACAGTGTCACGAAAGCAAACAACCCGTTCCAGAGGGGAAGCGCCGGGCCGTCCTCGTTCTCTACGCGGTCTGAATGCTGAGTCGGACCGCGGTCGTGCAACCGGTCCATGGTGAACGTACAGCACCCCACGTCACGAGGGATGCGATCTCCCACCTCTCGCAGAAGCTCGCCTCCCGTGCCGCAGAAGTGCGCTCGCCTGCCCCCATGCAACATCACGCCTCACTCTTCCTGGTACGAGATCTTCCTCATCTCGCCGAGCCGCTGTCTCGCCTGGCTGAGATTGTTCTCCAGCTGCAGGATCTCGACCTGTCGTGAGCGAACCGTGTTAGAGTGTACCAAAACCACCAGTACGAATAGACTTGGTGAAGGAGGGTGACGTACCTGCTGCTCCATCTGCCTGACCTTGAACTCGTGCCCGCTAAGCTTCGAGTAATCGACCGCGTCCTCGCCGTCCCTGTTCCGCTGCGCGATGATGGCCTGCACCTGCTTGACCAAGCCGCGACACGCGTTCGTCACCGCTTTGCTCGCCGTCTCGAGGCGATCCTGGCTTTTGGACATGAAGCTCGCCTTGACTCTGCTGGCGGCGACGAGCTGAGCGGTCGAGGCGGCGACGTCGTTGGACGCGACGATGAGCTGCTCGGGGCTGTTGCGGCCGGAGATGACGCCGTCGGCCGTCTCGATGAGCATGTTTGTCGACGAGGCCACGGCTTTGGCGGCCGAGATGAGACCTTCGGTCCAGCGGTTGTTTTTCTTGTAGAAGGCCGTTCGGCTCATGCTGGAGCCACGGCCTTCTTTGACGATCTCTTGTTGCGAGGCCGTGGCCGCTTTGATGAGCTGTGCAATGGCGTTCGTCACGGCGATGGCCGCTTCGAGGATCGAGTCATGGATCTTGAGCTCGTAGGTCGAGTAGGCATCGCGCGGCTTGTTCATTAGCTTTGTGAGGCGTTCCGTCGCAGCGTCGATCGCGGCGGCTGCATTGGTCATTTCGCGGTCGACCAGGTCGCCTAGGTCGCCAGAAGCGCTGGTGATCTTGCTCCGGGGAGCGAACGCGTCTGCGAGCTTGGAGAGCTTTTGGAGCTGGACTTGCACTTCGTTGTTGTTGTTGATGACCACATCTGTTTTCTGCAGGTCTTCCAGCCCGTCGAGTCGGAACGACTGGAGCGCACGAAAGAAGTTGACGGTCGATTGTGCGGACTGGCGAGCTGCGTTGATTAGCTGGTCGCCCTTCTTGTCGTCCGACGCAAACCTTGTCAGGCCCTTGGTGTTCGACAAAACATCTGCGATGGATCCAGAGAAGGTGTTGACCGTTCTGATGATCTCCGCATGTGTGCTGTTCGGACCATCCGCTATGTAGTTGTTGAAAGCTGTTGAGAACTCCATTGCGGTCGAGGAGGCCTTCTCGATTTGCGACAAGACATAGGCGCCGGAAGCGTTCTGGTTTCCCGCTTGCATTGACGAGTCTAGCTCGTAGAGAGCATCGTCGACGCGCTGGATGCCGCTTTGCAGGACGGAGTCGATGATGTCGTTGATCTTGCGGACATTGTCAAGCAGCATGGTATCGATTTGGCCGTCCAGAGCGGTATCCGTCTCGTGATGCGAGTTCCGTAGCTCGTTTAGCTCAAGTAATGTCTGATCCATACCGGCCTTGAAGATCTCCAGTTCGTCTTCTTTCTCACGCAGTTGTCGCTCGAGGTCCGAGTCTTGTTCTCCGTATTTCGTATGCATTTCGTCCAGTGCACGAGTCTTGTTTCGCAGAGCCTCCTCAAGATCCGCAATCTCTCTGTTGTGTCTCGAAAGCATGGCAGACAGCTCGGAACCCTTCCCTCGCTCCGCATTTTCCGCCTTGTCAAGAGCGAACCTCAATTCACGTTTTAGCTTCTCTACCTCTTCCCTGTGACCGCCGGTCGACCTGTCCTTGTCGTGCAGCGCTCGATCTCTTTCTCGAATCATATCGGCCAGTTCGAGATTCTTCGTTTTCAGCTCCCGCTCAAGTTTCTCTCGTCTGTCAATTGCCTCTTGCGCAGATGCAGCCTTCAGCTGTACAGATTTGAACTTCTGCAGTAGGTCCAGATGCTCGTGCCGCAGTTGTGAATAGAGCTTTGCGAGTGCCTCGTACTTGGTC
This sequence comes from Cryomyces minteri, assembly GCA_005059845.1. Taxonomy (NCBI): domain Eukaryota; kingdom Fungi; phylum Ascomycota; class Dothideomycetes; genus Cryomyces; species Cryomyces minteri. Next base: position 11,743 of record NAJN01001211.1, read on the forward strand.
CGCCATGTGTTGACTTGCTCTTGCAGCGCCCTTATCTGTTCGTCTTTCGAGGACTGCTGCTGGTTGAAGTTGGCGTTCAACTGCTGCAACTCCGTTTCCAAAGCCTTCATCCTCTTATCATACTGCTCCAGCATCAGTTGATCCCGCTCGTATTGCGCTCTGGCATTGAGATTCTCCCGTTCTAACTCTGCCATCCTGCCTTGCGTTTGTTGTTGGTATTGTTCGCGCATCAACTGTTCCTGTGCCAGCCTTTGCTGCTCCGCTTGCAACCGCTGCTGCTCCTCAAATTCTCTTTGCGCCTGCATAGACTGCTGCTGTTGTTGACGCTGAGCTGCCTCCCACTGTTCTTGCAACCTCCGCTGTTCCTCCGCATACTCGTCTTGTTGTCGCTGCTGTTCGTTCTTCCAAAACTCGTTCATGGGCTCGGGGTCTGGCGCTGCTGCTGGTGGAGGCGTTGGTGCTGGTGCAGGCCTCTCGACCTCTTTCCTAGGACGTGCCGGCAGTGCTGGGCGATCCTCGTCATCACCTCTCAGATTGGGAGGATCTTGCGGTAGCTTCGGGACTGTGATCAGACTCGTAAGGTAGCGAAGGTTCGAACACTCGTAATAGAACTTCACGAGTCGGTAATGCTGCGCATCGTAGCGAGCAACCAGTGGTGCGAGGGCTTCATCATCACCGAGGCCTGCGAACAATTAGTGATGGCTGAGTTGAATCGGAAGCAGGGCGTATTTACTGCTGTGCATGGCTCGGAGCATGCTCGTAATGAATTTGTAGATCCCATAGCTTTCCTGCACCAGAGGAACGAGAGCTGATATTCGACACTCATTGTTGGATCCGCTGCGAAAGTGGGCGAAGATCAATTTCTGGAAGGTGTCTATCTGATCTTGGAGGGTCATCAGGTCGGAGATGGTCTCATACCTGGCATGATGTCAGCTGTGACTTGGAGTTTGCTGGTGCGTCCACGAGCATACCCCTCGTTCGGGTCATTTATCGACTTCAAGCTTATGTACTCCTCGTACTCGAATGTCCCTATGGAGCTCATCAGCATGCGGCCTCGAGACTGCACACCTCTCTCGTACCGTTAAACTCTGGATGTTGACGGTGGAACGAAAGCTTGGCCAGCAAGTAGTAGATGTATTCTTGTATCAACGGCGCGTAACCTGAAGGATGATTAGTATGCATATAGCCAAATCCAAACTGTGAGTATAGAGGCAGCGGTGCCACACCTCTTAGGCCTTCTCCACCGGCTACGCCTCGCGACAGACTGTCTAGCCAGCTGACGTTTTCTTGGGCCTCTTTCAGTGCGATTGGGTGGCCTTCCTGCAAGACCTTG
>NAJN01001212.1:0-13074 GCA_005059845.1 Cryomyces minteri
TAAGATAGAGATCATCTTAATGATAAACTTAGAGGACGGGGGATTATCTACATCTAGTACAAAATTTGTTATGCGGGTGTTAGGCGCAGCAAGAACGGAGACACGACGTCCACTCGTTCAGATGCAGGTGCGGGACATCATTGTCACGTGATGCATCTGGTCGAATGCCAAGCTGCGACCAGTATGTGGTCGCAGTGGACGCAACGACCACCACGACCAACGATCACTCAGTACAAACTAGCCAAGTATATAGCACGCGATGATGGACTACCATGTAGACCGTCATCGGTCAATTCAATATTTACTCTCGAGTCTGATCAACTTGATTGGTGACGAACCTGTGCCTCGTGTCGACACCCCCCCGAATATCCTTGGAAAGCCCCAAGAAGGTGCAAGCCTCCCCGGTAGCACTGAGCCCATGTCAGAGTGCTCTCAAGTCCTGTGCCGAAATCCATAGGGTCCTTGACTCATCCACCTTCAGGCCAGAGGTCTTTGTCTAGGGCTCCCACCTAGATCGTCACAGCGGGTTGCAAGTTTTGAGTCGAGATCTTGATGTTCCTCCGCGAGTTGCATGCGACTCTAAGCGAATTGCACGCTAAGACCTCACTTTTGTATGGTAGTCGGCAAGCAACTCGCGGATCCATGGGTACAGGGGCAAACGAACTCGCCCAGGTCAGATATGCAGATTGGACATTCGAGCCTCCAAAGTTCTCAAGGTGTCCTGATGTGCTGAGTCCGCCAGGCCCCTTGATGCGACCTCGGCTTCTAGTTTCCGGTCCAGCTTACGGCACTTTTTTCGCAATACTCGGATGGCGTGGTCTCGCAACCGGTCCAACAAGTCTACGGAGATGTGGCATCACGAGTTCAATTTGACAGAGGCATGCAGGAAAGATTAGATCTCTATGATCTCATGTACAGGGGTATCATCTATTTCAAAGCAAGCTCTGGATCATGCCTGATCCAATGACTGAGCAACGCACATCTCATAATACCTCCCTCTAAGCCTTTGCAGCTCGGCATGCGTCCCCTTCTCCGCGATCCTCCCGTTCGCGAACACAAAGATGACGTCCGCATTCTTGATCGTCGATAAGCGATGTGCAACTGCAATCGTGGTCCTGGTCGAGGCCGCTTCATCGAGTGCTGACTGCACGACCCGCTCCGACTGCGTGTCGAGGGCCGACGTCGCTTCGTCCAACAGTAACAGGCGCGGATTCCGGATCATAGCCCTTGCAATCGCAATACGCTGGCGCTGACCTCCAGAGAACTGAATACCCCGAGTCCCGCATGGCGTGTTGAAGGATTCGGGCAGCGACTGCACGAAATCGAGTGCGTTTGCCTGACGACATGCTTCGCGGAGCTGGTCTTCTGGTGGGTCTGTGTTGAGACCTAAGCAGATATTCTCACGGACTGAGCCTTGGTATAGGGTTGGCTCCTGCTGTACCAGGGACATGTAGCTCCGGTAGCGGCGAGGTGACATCTCCGCAATGTCTTTGTCGTCGAGGCAGATACGGCCGGAAGTGGAATCATAGAAGCGTTCGAGCAAGAAGATGAGCGTTGACTTGCCGCAACCGCTGCTTCCCACGACTCCGGCTGATTGGCCTGGTTCGATCTGCGTGGGTCAGTAATGGTTTCGCCTCGTATCATGGGGCATCTCACTGTCATCGTAATTCCTCGTAGAACGCGAGATGCTTCCCGCTGCTTGTAGTTGAAATCGACATCCTGTACCTGAATCGCAGAATCTCCTTCAGGTCCTTTCTCGCGGTTCTGGTCGTTCTCCTGCATGATCGGCTTGAGAGTGCGCAGCCAGAGTATATAATTGGCGGCTCCAACTGCTTTTGTGAGACTGGTGCTGTAGCCAAAGAACTGTGCAGCAGCTTGGCCAGCGAACAGAACACCAATGAAGATGACGTAGAACTGCTCAGTGGTGTACTCTCCTGAGGCCAGTAATTGCCCTCCGTACCAGAATCCGAGAGCCTCCACGAGGAAGTCCAAGGATTGAGACAAGGCGAACCAGAACATTGTCCACAAGAGAGATTTGATCGACCGGCGAACGATGCTATCAAGCATGTCCGAGTATTGGTCCAGTATTGGCTTCTCTAGGGTCAGAGATGCGACCGTTCGAATTGCTGTTACCGCCTCGCTTGCCAGACTGGCACTGTCTGCAAATCTTTCGCTGTTGATACCTTCTATCCTCGTCTCAAGCCTTATTCTGAGGTAACCAGACATGACGATGGGAGGTAGGCCGCCAAAGACGATCACTAACCCCAGCTTCCATCCATACGCAATGGCCAGTGCACTGCTTGAGACAATGTTTACGAGGACAATGAGTATGAGAAGGACATTGGCGCTGATGAGCTCCTGTAGTTGGGTAGGTAAGGCCGAGAGTTTGGATGTCAGCGCACCTGAAGTGTTCTCAGGTCGATCGAAGAAGTCCATGTCCTTTTGTATTGTCAGCCAACCGTATAAATACGAACCTTTTGGCAATATAATAGCTTACCTGACTTAAGACCTGATCGAACATCTCCCGTCGGTATCTGTGCGTCACTGTCTGCCCAATGTAGTTGCAAGTCCACCCAATGACAAAATAGGCAAGCAAGTTGCCGAGCGCAACTACGAAGAAGAAAAGCGAGTAGAAGTTGGCTTGGTCTCTGGCCTCTTGGCCTTCTAGTAGGAAGACGTTCAGGACCCTGGAGAAGAGGATCGCCTGAGCGGGGTATGTCGCGCCACCGATCAAGCAAGCGATCGTCGATGAGATGAAGCAGAAGTAAAGCTTCTTCTGTTCCGCGAACATGATGATGATGCATCTTAGGAGTGAGTAATTCAGTGTGCCAGATGCCAGATATTGGGCTTCGGCATCAGCTACCTTCGACAACTCGAGCTTCGGCTGGAGGGAGATCTGACGATCAATCTTCTCAGAAAAGTCTGCTGGTTTAGGGCCGGTTGCTGGTGCCTCTTCTTCATCTCCTAGGTCCTGTGCTGAGACTAGAGCTGCGTAATGTCCTTTCTTGTTTATCAGCTCCGAGTGGGTGCCTTGCTCGACCACTGTTCCCTCAGACATGACTGCGATACTGTCCGCGGCTTTTATGGTTGCCAGTTTATGAGCAATGACGAGTGTTGTCCGATTGCGAGACACATTGCTCAACGCATCTTGAACGACCTTTTCCGCCTTGGGATCTAGAGCGCTTGTTGCTTCATCAAGTAGCAGGATCTTCGGGTCGGAGACTATGCTGCGAGCAATGGCTATGCGTTGCCTCTGACCGCCAGACAGCATGCCTGCTCGTTCGCCGACCTCAGTGTAGTAGCCCTGCCTAGAATTAGAGAAAGCTCGGCAAGTCAGACGTTGAAATATACATACGTTTGGAAGCTCTTGAATGAAGCCATCCGCATTGCTTGAAATGCAAGCTTCACGTACAAGCTTCATTTGGTCTTCCGCCGAAAGCTGACGTTGATCTCCAAGTAGACCTTTACATACGTTCTCGAAAACGGTACCTCGAAACAGGACTGGCTCCTACAGTAGAATTAGAGCACAAGCCACACTCGGAAGCAAAATTGAAGAGCATACCTGCTGTACCAGCCGTATACGGCTCCTGAGCCACTGAGTGTTGTAATCCGAAATGTCGATCCCGTCGAGCATGATCGACCCAGATGAGGGAGCATACCACCTCTCAAGTAGACCAACGACAGTGCTTTTTCCGCTTCCACTTGCACCGACTAATGCAGTCGTTTTGCCCGCAGGAATGGAGATGTTGAAGTCGCGTAGCACGGGAGCGCCAGGGCGAGAGGGATATGCGAAAGTCAGGTTTGTAATTTCGATACTGCCATCACAGCTATCGCTAGGCATCTTTCCCGACTCGTCCAGCGGATCGAGTTCGGATTTCTTGTCGATGACGCTGAAGAGTTCGGACGCGGCGGCTGCTGCATTGGTGAACGCTGTGATCTGGGGTGCAATAGTGGAGACCGAGGTCGCTGCTATCAGTGCGGCGAAGACTACACTATAACGGTCTGTTAGCATTGGTTCCTCGTACGAAACCCTGTGCTCACGTGAAGACTTGGCCGGCATTCGCAACTTCGCCGCTCTGGAACATCCTGAAACCCTGCCAGAAGCAGAGAGCGATACCGGAATAGACGCAGAAGTATTCGACAGAAAACAGAACTCCATAGTTGGGCGACTTCTTGTTGCCTTCTGTGTGGGCCTGTTGGAGAAAGTCGTCATATTTCTTCACCATCTTCGAACGAGCCCAGAAAGCATGAACAGTCCTGATGGATGAGATGGTTTCCTGTGCCATGTTGGAGGCTTGCGAATAGATGCGAACGATCCTCGCTTCTTGAGGAGCGTCGATGCCAATGCACGTTCCTGTGACAAGAAATATCACAGGGACAATGCTCAAAGTGATGAGAGAGAGCTTCCATTGTACGGCCAGAGCGACAATGAATGCTGAGGAGAACATTGAGAGAGCCTGAACCACGAACGCCAGCTTCTCTGCAATGCCTTGGCTGACTCTGTTGCCATTGGTGGTAACCTGGGTGGCAATAGCACCAGTTGATCGCTTATCAAAGTGCCATATCTCCTGACGAAGAGTATGCTCCAAGAAGGCTCGTCGAAGAGATCGTGTCGTCCGGATGGCAGCTACAGAGATGGCGAGCTATTCTAGTCAGAAGATATCACTGTTGCTGCGTGGGGCTAATATTACCGAAGACGCGTAGATGAGGCAGAATTTAGCGATGAAGAGATAGATGAACCACAAGCTTGAGCAGTCAGTATACGGTCCACATTGGGGACGCGAATCGGATACTTGCACAAAGTGGGATATGTCACTGCGAAAGGCGTCTGGGCTGCCCTGACCGCTCTGAAATGCATTGAACTTTGCCACGAATTGTCCAAAAACTAGGGTCATCAGAGGCAGAGTAGCACCCGCGCCTATGCTGGCTACGAGAGCGACAGCGTTCAAGCACCAATCGTACTTGTCAGCGTAGCTAAATATCCTCTGAGTCGTTTTAGTCAGCTGTGTTCTTGAAGACCACATGATAGTGCTTCTCGTACCAGATAGTCTTTGAAACTTCCTTCTGATTGCTTCTCCTCCTGCGGTAGGACATCTTCTGCCTCGCTGGACGCCAGACTCTTCTCCATTTCCGTCTCTGGTGGAGACATACTATCGGCAAGATCTGATCTGGATCGAGAAAACTACATAATCTCACTCATTCTCAACATTGGGGCCGCGTGCAACCAGATATATAGACAGGTGCTGCCTGTCTGCATGCCGTAGACGATGACGCTATGGAAGAAGTGGTCGGAGGAAAGACGGCCATCTCGTAGTCCTCGCGTCCCGTGATGGCCACTGCTTCTAGGCATTCGTAGCTGGTCAGACGTTGATGCTAAGCACGTTGGGCGATTGACTTCTTCGGTCGTCATACATCCGGGCGCCGCGGGATCCGATCGAGGACTTCGCCGGGCCCCTTCAGCTCCGGCATTCATTTCCTCACTCGCCATCAACCTTGAGACATAATTGACTGCTAACAAGAAACTCAAAGTGTTCTCCTGCCACTTTCGCTAACTCTCTGGTGCAACTGACTTCGTCATTCTGAAGGACAATGGATGTTGAACGTTCGGAACCCGAGGGAGCCGACTCGGTGGCCCGAGCGGCGGTGAAAGCTGTGCGTACATATCTAAGATTAGCATCACATCGACGTGCTGACCGTACGGTGTAGTGCGACGCCTGTCGCGCCAGGAAGGTGTGACAGCCATCGAGAGCTCACTGACAGTATGCTGATCTGACACCAGATCAAATGCGATCGCAAGGCGCCCTGCTCATCCTGCCTTTCCTCGCACGGGCACTGCAAGACCTCGCCAAGACAGCCTGAGAAGAAGAAGCGAATCCTGATTTCCGCTGGCTAGTCAGTTTATCCCTCTGGCTTATACGCTGACAGGCTATCCATTCCTGTACTAAAACTTTATGAAGTGAGAAGGAGGTCAAAGGCGTCAACGAACGACTTGCCAGTCTCGAGAAGACCATCCACACCCTTGTTGCGAGTCCAAGGTCCCCAGCCAACACAGACGATCAGTTCCAGCGTACCAATACCGTCAGATCGCCTAGAACCTTGGAAGATGACCATAACGTCCCGTTCGAGGGTGCTTCGTCCTTCACAGCACACTCGAAGCAAGTTTCGCAAGCTTTCAGATCCGCTGCCACTTCTGCGGGCCTTCCAAGCGAATTAATCTCGACTTCAGGCCTTGGGAGAGACCGTTTCAATGATGAGACAAAGGGACCTGTCGGAGATCTCTACGAGCTCCCACCAATGTCATTAGTACTGAAGACTCTAAGAGCTGCCAAAAGTAAGGTAGTTGAACCTAAAGTCTTCTTCCTGCTGATAACCGCGCTCCCTTTTTCCAGCGAACCCGAAGAGGTACTTTCCTGGTCTGTCGGATTTGAACATCACAAGCATGACCGACATGTGCCAGAAAGTTTACTTCCCCACCGAGGACTGCTCTACTGCATTTGTAACTGTGGTGAACTCTGGCCTATGGGCCATGTTCAACAACTTCGGAGAGCGCGATCTGCATCACTTCGGACTCGACGAGCTAGAATTCGAGCGTGCGAGAGCGCTTTGCAAGCGGAACTTGGACGACGCGGCTCGCTGTACCCCACTACTCCTCGAGCACTCGTATAGGCAGATCCAGGCTCTGCTTCTTCTGGTAAGCCGAGCGTCCGTTAAAATGGTAAAGCGTCGACTAACAAATAACAGTCTTTATTCCTGCTAGAAACCTCGCGGCCGTCCTTGGCCCTGTCGTTCGCATCCGCCGGCGCGCGATTATGCCAAGACGCAGGCTATCATTGTTTGACGTTCGACAGCTCCGAATCCCAGGCCCAGCAGAAGATCATAACCTTCTGGTTCGTGTTCTTAATGGACCGAGGGCTATCTCTGAACTTCGGTCGGAGCCCATCTCTGCAGAATTACGACGTCACTGCCAGCCGACCTACTCTTGTAGAGGCGCAGGGAGATCGCGGTCTGTTCTTCTGTTCCGTCGGCGTCGAGCTGGCGTATCTGCAGGGGGACGTATACGAACAGCTCTATTCGGGCCGTGCCCAGTCCGAGAGCGCCGATGTCAAAGCCCAGCGTGCCCGGGTCCTCGCGGATCGGATGATACGCTTGCGTCATCAGCTACTATCGGTCGGTGTCTCCCAAAAAGATACGACCTGAGCTGTTTGCTGACACTTCCCAGTTCGAAACCAGTGACGACATATCGGCCATGGATATGATAGAGGGGACCGCCCTGGTACTGCAGTCGCATCTGGCGTTGATATACCGGGCAATCCGCTCTACCCGAGGCGACAGCCCTCTCCACTTCTGCGATGAGTGCGTGACCGCTTCCCGTGCAGCCATAGAGGGCTACAATGCAGCCTGGGAAAAGTACCGAACCAGAGAAGACACGGCTTGGAAGACGGTAATCAACTGGTGAGCCGAGTAGAAGAGCCACCTTCATCTGCTCCCACTGATGCATAAGCAGGACCTATCTCTTCTCGCCCTTCACACCCTTCATCGTCCTCTTCGGCACGGTCGTCGCCTTCAAAAGCGAAGCAGACTTGAAGCTAATGGAAGTCTCCGTCGAGACGCTGAAATCAGCTGCGCAATACTCCTCCGGCGTCGCCAAGCTGCACAACGCCTGCGAGACGTTCTTCAACCTCGCGAAAGCGTACATGGCGCAGACGATCAAGAAGGGAGAGTCTTACGAAGGTCCACTGCACCAGCAGCCCGCGACGGAGGCCTTCGATCCGACAAGCCTCTACGGGCAAGACTGGGACGCGATGCTCGATGATTGGGACCTCGGTCTGGGCGGCGAAAACGCGCGGGAGATGTCGTCCTTTTTGACTGGGAGCTTCTTCTCGTGGCCTAACATGCCCTGAACCGCCTGCTCTTATCGGGGGCCTTTCATCCTTCGCGGCATTATCGTCACTATAAACGTCCAGGCCGAATTCAGCGTGCAATCATTTCTCGCAAAACGGAAACTCAACGCGTTGATTTAGGCATTACTTTGAGGTTAATGGTCACATTGCCAGACTTACATTAGTATCTTGCCATATCACGACTGCACCGCATGTACACAGCGTGGGAGAATCGTCACCTGTTGATACGTATTGGACCTCGACCTTTTCATTTCGACAAAAGCTACACCCAACGTGCCCTCCAGTCGTCGACGACAGATGATGCCCTATTCACAAAACCTGTGCAATTAGATTGCAAGCAAGCGCCCCAATTCGGCTCTCTGCGCCGTAAAACGCCTCGTACACAATCGTTAAGGTCGCGTTACCCCGCATCTAATAGTAGATTGCACTCCTCTGCCCATCTATCTCCTTCGTCGCATTGTGCAGGTGCTGCGTGCCATCCAGCACAGTATTGATGTGCTCGTAGCTCAACTTCGCCTTCCGTCTTGAGACCGGCAGCTTGCTCTTCTTGATCACGTTCTTGATCTGCCTTCCGTTCAAGTCCAAAAGAGACAGCTTCTCCATCTCTGCCGCTGTGATCGTGTGATCATTCGTTATGTGAGGCTGGGCTTTCTTCGTAGCTTGAGCGGATGGGCTCGTTGGAGTATCTTTCGCATCGCCGGTCGCCGTACCCTCTAGGGACCCCAAGGTGGTGGCGGCTTCGCGATCTGATTTGTCTTTCTTATCCGCATCGGCTGTGTTTGCTTCAGGTTTCTGTGTTTGATCTGGTGTCTGCTTTGGGCGCGTTTTGAGATAGGAAGTTCTTCCAGATAGTGAGGCGGCTTTCCGCGTTCAATTCGGGATAGTCCAGGGAAATGTAGATACGGGATTGGAAAGCCGCATCGAAGATCTGCACCCGATTGGTTGTCAAGAACAGTATACCCTTGTGTTATTTGGTTTCACATCCCTCCTCTGCACTATCAGCAGCGCGACGGGTGTTGACGTTGTCACAAGACGGGTGCGTGCAGAAGATCTGCAGGATGAACTTGTTGTTGACTTTGGGCCAGGCTCTCAACCATTTCATCGATTGCCAGATCAGCCAATTCAGCCAAATGCATCCGGAGATGGCTTTTCCACGCAGGACACACTGGCAGCTTCTGCGAGAGGACAGGACGGTGGTCAATCTCGACTTGTAGAACGTAGAGGATCTGAACGGCTCGACTTTCATCGTCGAAGACGACGGCACCTTTCCCAGTAATGAACCCGCATCGTCACTGCTAATCCGCCCAGGGTTTGGAGCTTTGGCCGAAAAGACAATTCGGATGGAGGGTATATACCAGATACTTTCCACCCACCTGCTGGTAGCGATCGTCAGAAACAAGATTCTGACTCCGAGCAAGAGGAGGAAGAAAAGAGTTAAAACAGATACATGGAATACGTTAGTCCCTAAGGATCTCACACTTGCCTTGCTACTTCAACAAGCAGGTGGTGTCTCAGGCGTCGTGTTAGAAGGATACGAGAAGAAATCCTCGGATCCTAGACTAGGACATGGCCGGAGTAGGCAGGGACCGGCACTAGAAACCCGTCGCGTTCTATTTAGAGAAGTTTAATACCACTAAAGTTAATTAGTAGACGTGTAACAAGGAGCTATACGTAATACACGCTTCCTTCTAACACTAGCGCTACTACTTAGAGGGCACGTAGCACATTATACAAGTATTATGCAATTATAACAACCTATAATACTTCTATAAGACCTAGAAGCTTATATAGAAGTAAACACAATAGATTATAGCCCTTAGTACCTTTAATTTTAAAATTAAATACCGGAAGGGCATATAAAATCTAGCTAATACGCTATTATAACGGCTAGATTATAAGGCGCACTCTACTATAAAAGTAGGGGCTAACCTTATACTACCTATACTATAGTAGAAGCTACGGGTGTATAAGCAGGCGTATAGCGCTAATTGCTTAGTTACCCTTCTAAGCTCTATAAAGCTAGGGGAACTATTTAGGATCTAAAAGTCTCCTTATAAAAAGGGGGTACCTATTAGGACTAGGCCGGTTAATAATGCCTATCTAGAGTTACGTGCGGGATGTCTATAGCTTTAGCACGGTAGACGTATAGCTTATATACGCTCTAGGATATACTCTAGAGTAGGGTAGAATAGTATAGATAGAATACCCTAATATTAAAAGGAAGGGTATTAATTAGTTTCTATAGTATAATGCTATAGGTAGTTAATAGCGTAGTAGGCTAACTCTACGCGTATAGATTACGGATATAATATCCTATTACCTATGTAATAGTATAACTAGTATAGCTGTCTTAATTGTAGCTATAAACTACGTAGATTGTTATCCTACTAAGTTGCCCTAAAGCCCTAAAGTAGCGTAATAATTCTAATCAATCTAACCCTTTAACAGGTAGTAGTACGGCAATTTATAGTAATAGCTACATACTAAGCGGACTCCTATAAGACTAACCTTTTAGGGAGTCTCTCTCTAGACCCTATTATAACCCTATTACTTACGTAGCGTAGTAACTACAATTAGCTAAAAGCTTATTAAGCGGAAGAGTTTATAGCCTTTATAGCTAAAAAGAAGGAGTTAAAAAGGGATCTAGAGGTCCGCTGTTACCGTAAAAAGGTTACGAGGTTGTAATAGCTTTATAATAAGATAATATAAGACCCTTCTACGCTACCGGTAATAGAAGAAATAGATTCTAGGGATAAAGATAACTAGTTAGTAACGGGTTTTAATAGCGTAGAAGCCCTAAGGCTACTACGGCTAAGCTCTAACTAGGTATACCTATTATTACGCCGCTTTAGGGCTTTAGGGTAACTTAGTAGGATAATAATCTAAATAGCTTATAGCTGTAATTAAGACAGCTATACTAGTTATACTATTACATAGGTAATAGAACATTGTATCCGTAATCTATACGCGTAGTAGTTAGCCTACTACGCTATTAAATGCCTATAGCATTATACTATAGAAACTAATTAATACCCTTCCTCTTAATATTAGGGTATCCTATCTATACTATCCTACCCCGCTCCGGATTGTATCCCGGAGCGCATATAAGCCGTATGTCTACTATGCTAAAACCGTAGACATCCTACACATAACTCTAGGTAGGCGTTATTAACCGGCCTAGTCCTAACACTACCCCTAATACTTGTACCTATTACTTGTTCCCTATCTTATAATACCCCTTAAAAATTAGCCTACTACGCAATTAAGTGCCTATAGCATTATACTCTAGAAACTAATTAATACCCTTTCTCTTAATATTAGGTTATCCTACCTATACTACTCTACCTTGCTTTAGAGTATTCTAAAGCGCCTATAAGCTATATGCCTTCTATGCGTGCGCTATAGGCTTCCTACACGTGATTTAAGATAGGCATTATTAGTAGTCCTAGTCCTAACACCTTACTATACTTATAGAACATAATTTATAACCCTTTAATAGCGGTTATAAGTTTTAAGTAAGAGTTTAATGTTTCCTTATAAGTTATATGTAATACTAAGCAAATTTACCGCTAAGTGTAACGATCTAGGTGGGAGCCCTAGACAAAGACCTCTGGCCTGAAGGTGGATGAGTCAAGGACCCTATGGATTTCGGCACAGGACTTGAGAGCACTCTGACATGGGCTTAGTGCTACCGGGGAGGCTTGCACCTTCTTGGGGCTTTCCAAGGATATTCGGGGGGGTGTCGACACGAGGCACAGGTTCGTCACCAATCAAGTTGATCAGACTCGAGAGTAAATATTGAATTGACCGATGACGGTCTACATGGTAGTCCATCATCGCGTGCTATATACTTGGCTAGTTTGTACTGAGTGATCGTTGGTCGTGGTGGTAGTTGCGTCCACTGCGACCACATACTGGTCGTAGCTTGGCATTCGACCAGATGCATCACGTGACAATGATGTCCCGCACCTGCATCTGAACGAGTGGACGTCGTGTCTCCGTTCTTGCTGCGCCTAACACTAAGACAAAGAATTTATATAGTAATAGAGTGCTAACTTACGGATCTATAGGCATAGACCTCGCACGTTCAATGTGCGGCTATTACGGATTAAACTATACTAAACTTTGTAAGTAGAAATTATTTTTATTATATTTAATTAAGTTAGAAATTGTCCTCTTTAGATCATGTTTTCGATGATAATTCTCGAGCTATAATCGTTATTGAGCGGTAAAACATACACCTAGCATGATCACTAATCGCATGGACGATATCTAGATAAAACCATAGTTTTCATTTTTCGCTATCTGTTACTTCTTATGAATATTCAAAGTTTGCTGGTTGCACATGCCCTTTAGTCCTGAAACTCCCCACTCAACGCCAACTCCAGATTGCTTGTGACCACCAAATGGAATCACCGGTGAAACATCAAAGTGTGTGTTGATCCAGACTGTTCCAGACTCGATCTGACGTCCAAGACGTTCAGCTTGCTCTAGATCATTGCTCCAGACTGAGAAGATGTAAGCGCGTGCCCACCATGGATATATGTGAAGGGCTATTACCTGAAGCTCCTAGCCCCATCTCAGAGGCATTGACGCGTTCTAGAACCTCATCTTCCGAGTCCCAAGACATGATCGGCAGGATAGGTCCGAAAGGCTCTTCGACCACAATCCGTGATGTGTCACTTGGATTGTCGATAATGGTAGGGTTGATGAAGTATCCAGTGGCATTCGTGTCAATAGTGCCACCCACCGCGACCAGACTTGATATCAATCAAGGCAAATTGCTTGATTTGGCAAGCAAATCAAGCAAGTCAAATCAAGGTAGAGGTCGCCTAAATACCAAGCAAGTCAAGGCGGAGGTCATGCCTTGCTTGGGTCGGCTTGATTGCCTTGATGTACATAAATTTCACAAGTTAGGGATGTGTGAAAGAGTCGTGATACCCATAGTGTTGAGGTTTTTGTGGTCTTTACACCCCGCCGGCCCCGGACCGACTCCTGATCCTTTCTTAAACAAGCAATTTGTAGAGTTTGCATCATGTCAACAAGGGCCTCGTATCAACCTTTCTCGCGTTCCTCACGCGATATATCAACCACCAACCAATAGTATCACGACTTCTAAGCGGATAGACCTTACCGTGGACGCCATCGCAAGCTTTACTAGTGTCGCTGAACC
>NAJN01001213.1:0-13064 GCA_005059845.1 Cryomyces minteri
ACTGGAGGACGCGGAAGCCGGTGGACGGAGTAAAAGAGAAGTGGAAACCTGACATGGATGTTGTGAAGGCGACCATCCACTTTCTCAAGCAAACCATGAGGATGCAAGCGGCACCGCAAAGAAATGCGAGGGAGGACATAGAGGACGCGGCCGAGGACTCGGCAAACTTATCCACATAACAGAGCTCTTAGAGAGCGGCTACCCCTGGGCCGCTCTTGCGAATTGACTTGGGGATTTCGGTTGAGACGACGGAATAGGAGAGCTTGAGCGGAAGGTAGCGTGTAGGGACAGCTCATACGGGCGGCAAGCCTGTGCATAGCTTATATAGAATCAATCAATCAATCAATCAATCAATCTGGGTTAGGGGAAGAGAAGCTTAGCGCGCATGCCCAAGGCGTTTTAAACTGCATAATGGCAGACCGGGGCACAGACTGCAGTAGAGTGCACAGTATAAGATCATTGTGGTATTTGACTGCGACATGAAAAGCGTTCCATGTGCGACGATGATCAGAAGGGTAGCTGTCCTCGTGATATGCTGATGCGAGCGGATTTGCGCCGAGTCTTAGGAGCGCCCGAACTCCCATTATGCTTCCTACGGAGATGGCATGGGATAGAGGACTTCCTGTCAGTTGTAGTGGCCATTGCGGATGTAAGGACTGGATGGCGCTCGAATGATTGTCGACCTTAAGCAGACAAGCATTCGACCGAAGTAAAAACTCAGCTACGGGCTGAGCATCACTACCAAGCAGGAAAAGCCAATGCAGAATCGTACGCCCTTCGGCGTCTTCTTGACCCGGATCTGCACCAGCTTTGAGGAGGATTCGTACCAGCTCCGCTTTTCCAGTCCTGCAAGCTTGCACCAAGAAAGGTTCCGTTAGAGTGTTCCCAGCTTTCCAGAAGCTTGGAAAGCTGCAACCCTTCTTCAAAAGACCTGGATCCTGGAACGATATTGCGATCTTGATGAGGTCTTGTAAAAGTCGGAATTGTGAATCAGGAGAACCAGCTCCGAAACTCATGTCATGGATTCGATTTGTGCTCCATAACACGAAGTCATCATAGTTTGTGAACTTCATCATCTGCCCTGCGCTATCGGATTCCCCCACTATAAGCGGAGGTGCGGAGGGGTCATCGTCAAGGCAAGCTAGCTTCGTACGTAGTTCTAGGATGATTCTTCCAGTATAGATGCTTTCCTGACTTGGCTCATTCCTGGCTGTTTCGGCTCGAGGAATTAGAGTGTCGAAAATTTGCGCCATCGGATGGTCGAGCTCGATTGCCGACTTGGTGTATTCGAAAGCTTTGACGATGTCCACAGGGACACCGAAGCCCTCATAACAACACAAACTGACTTGCCAGGCAGCTGAGCTGGCAATCTGGGAGTTGGCTCTAAAGTCTTCGTAACATCTTTCGAAGTCTTGTGCTATCTGCTGCTGATGCTCCCATTCAATTTCCAGACCATCTTGGGGGCGAAAAATCTACCAAGGCATTTTAGCTCTTGTACCAGAAGAGCGTGAAGGCCTGCAAATACCTCATATGACCATTGCGCAGATCCAGAATGCATGGCGAGCTTCGCGTTTAGATCAACCGTACCAGTCGCACTGCAATCAATCAGTATCAATCCCCACGAAAGTCACACGGGTGAACCTACTGCCACTTCTTCAATATACCAAGTTTTGAGAGATTTGAAAGTCGTCGTTGCGGATCGATCTGGAGCAGACTCAGGAATAGGGCTCGAAGAAAGCCACCCTGGCAGTCGTTTGTGTAGTAAACGGAACTAAGAGCGAAAGGGAGTATTCCGTCATAACGAGTACCCTCGTCTGCCTCACCGCCGACTTGCACTGCAACAGGCATTCTCTCAGTGTATTTCTGCCCATCCAGCAATGTCTCTAGTGCTAGGAGACCAAAAGACCAGTTGTCGCATTTACGCAAATCTTCCCGTTCGATAGGTTTGTCAGATTGATTCAATGTCTCCGGGGCATTATAGCTATATTTAGAGTCAGCACTGCCACAGAAGTTCGTGAAGGCAAACGACTCGTACATCGATGTTCCCAGGTATTGCACTCTTTTGTTATCAGTTGTCTCCAGTATTATAGAATGTCCAAAGTCTGATATCTTCGCGACAGTCCCGGACGGACGCTCCCAACATCGAAACACCAATACGTTGTCCAGCTTTACATCACCATGGATAATCCCAGTATCGTGTAATGCGCTCAATCCAAATGCTGCATCGGCCATTGCTATCTCTTTCGCTAACAACCTCGTCGGTCTTTGAAGATACTCGCGAAGGGTGCCAAAAGAGCTGTATTCCACGAGGACATATGGCAGTATGCTATGGTGTCGCGTATTCCAGCCATATGCGAGGAGACTGAGTATATTAGGGTGGTTCCTTAACGGTGGATGGTACATTATCCGGAGCTCCATTAGGACTGAACACAAACGCCGGAGAAACTTGGGCTTATCCGAAACCAGTGGGCTCAGCTTGAGGTGTTTCACAGCTACAGCTTGTTTCCTGTATTCGCACTTCTGCACCAAGAATGTCTCGCCTTCCCCAAGTGTGTCTTCCCGTATAAGCTCATCGTAATGGCATCGCTCAAGTTGGAGCTGCTTGACGGTCGCGAGGACATCGCCAAGGCCTTGGATCTGGGCCTGATCGGGTTCGCTAAAGCCGATTGCTTGTGTACTAGTAAGGCGAGTACGGGATAACGAAGTGTTCCAGCAAAGTGCGGTTCGTAGCTAGGTGAAGCGATCAGCATACGTCTTCGTGGCGAGCCTCCCGAGATGACGTTCGCGGATAATCTTGTACCTGGGTCGAGCCTACGCTCTCGCAGCCCTGAAGCGACTCCATTGCTGACGTTGTTAACGGCTGGCCTTGGGCATCTAACAGACCATGTCAATCTCGACCAAAGTGGCCGATATGGTGGAGACAGAGTTCGAGTTGTGGGAGTAAGGGTGGCATTGTCGATCCCGCAGTAGGTCGATCAGATGGGGCTGAGCTGTAACCGCCTGACAGACGGATAGGATCCGCCCTACCGCCTGCCTTTCTAAGTAATTGAAGCGATAATCTGGTTCTATTTCTCGCGCATATTGCCTGAAGAAACAGGCGCTAAGTCGCCAAGTCGTCCGACGGACGGACTATCGACCACACTGCATGGCGGCGTGGAGCCCTCTAACCCCTCTCCACACGGGCAACATTTCATCGCTGTCAGACCTATGGATCCCCTGAGCATCGCTGGATTGACACTTGCTGTATTTGATCAGCTGTTGAAGATTGGTGAACGCACCGCACAGCTAGTTTCGACCTATCGCGGCTTCGACGCTGTAAGCGGCGGATCGAGCGAATGCAGGGAATATCCTTTGAATCTAACATTTGCGGATAACGCAGGACTCCAAAACCCTCGAAAACAAAATAAGAGACGAGACAAATCGTACGAACACCTTGAGTGTCCTCTTATTTCAGCCTTGCGCAGTATGGTCCATCTGCTGCCTCCGCTCGACTAATGGGTATTGACATGAAACAAGGCCTACGAAGACAATAGCCTCTTCGAGCAGTTCAACGAAGGCGTGCAGGCACAGATCCTTCTGTTCCTGGAGCACTTGAAGAGTACAATTGACGAAGCATTCCAACTCCTATAGCGTCAGCACAACCCGCCAGATTATGCGGTCCTAGGAGGATTGATCACGTCCCTTCACGGAGCCACGCTCACTCCTACAAAAACACCGGGACTGCAGCAAAAAGCTAGTGAGACGCTCCGAAAATGGAGGTGGTCATTCAAGGATAAGGCGTGAATCGAAGAGATAGTGGACAATCTCACTGACCTCAACGGGCGGATCCACGAGAACATCAAGCTATGGTGTCTAGCGACCACCATCGGGATTGATCGGACACATCTAAAACATCTCAAATCAGATGATAGGTCCAAGGAACTTGGATTCAATATCGACGCTGACCTGCAACTTACCGTCAATGATTCCAATGGACCTGCAGAATCCCTAGAGATTAAAGACCAAGCACTATATGAGTGTCTCAGGAAGCCTTCTGCTAAAATTGAGGACAGATTTTCTATCTGCAGTTGGTCTGGCACGCCGGTACTGCTTGAGTATCGCGCTTATGCGCCGGATATGCCTGACCCAGTTCCCATCAGGAATCGTACGAGAGATGTTGTCGAGAAGCTTACACAACTTCTGCATCAGCCCAAAGAAATGGTGTTCAGGACCCCTTCATGCAAGGGATGGTGTCTGGACTCTACGAACAACCGCGTAGCTTTCGTCTTCAGCCTTCCTCCCGATATGGACGAGACACCATTCAGCCTACTGTCAACCGTACATATGCAGATACAGCCAACGCTCAGTCAGAGATACCAGCTTGCACATGGCCTTGCGAAGTCCATTTCTCAGCTGCAGCTGGTCAAATGCGTCAGTATGTCCAGCTCAGCTTTGCCAACAAATCGTTTATTCAGTTTACTAGGTGCACGAGAGCTTTCGCAGCGAGAACATTCTCCTCTTCCCCTCTCCTGCTCCGAACACTCCGCCGAGCAAGCCTGAAAGCCGGCTTGATTTTCGTAATCCATGGGTCTTCGGCTTTGAGTTCAGTCGGCCGGAATTGGGCTTTTCCTCCGGTAGAGCCGATCGATGCCTTGCCCGCGATGTTTACAGGCATCCGAGCCGTCAAGGGCGCCCAAACGAGCCCTTCAAGAAATTGCACGATATCTATGCTCTCGGCGTCGTCTTACTAGAAATAGGTTCGTCTGAAACAAGTCACATTCCCTTTCGAGGCATGCTAACGGCTGCTCTGGACAGGCCTGTGGCAGCCTGCCCTTACCCTGGAACGAGAACAGTTCAAGCGCGTCAGAGATCCGTTTACCATTCAGAAATTTTTGGTCCGCCATGCTAGCAAGACATTACCCTTACAAGTTGGTGAAAAATATACCGAGGTCGTCGTCAGATGTCTAACAGGCGACTTTGATATGAAGGATGATACTAAGGAGGATTTGAAACTACAGCAATCATTCAGGAATCTCGTAGTCAATGTCCTCGAAAGGGCAGGGCTTCATGTTTAATAGTCCTTGACTGAAACCTAGCCTACTCAAGTATTCCCTCTCGGAACGCGTCGCGTTCCTTAGTCATACGGGCAACGGTCCCTTACTCCTTAGCCCGTGCTAACCTCCGCCCCCCGTTTTTGTTGTTCCCCATCGCGGAACGCGACGCGTTCCTACTTTTTCACGACTCGTGCCTTCCTGTAGACAATGTTAACCTTTGCTCTTTACACCAACTTAGCTCACTCTTATGGTTTTCTAAACGTCGCTAACTCCTCTTCTAAAGGAGTCTTACTAGTAACAGAGCTCTCTATTAGGAAATGGGGTTTAGAACTAGGTTATAGAATCTTAGTTAGGCTTAGCTGCTATAAGATGAACTACTATATTGTGTTCCTAGCTTCTCTATCTCTAGTCTTTAGCAATTAGTAACATTACTACCGTAATTAATAGTTACCTCCTCTACTATATAGTATGTAATACTCTAATTCTAGCACTTTCTATTACTTTACCTACTATACCTTAACTAGAGTTTAGGGTATATAGGCTTTATAGGCTAGCATATATATGTAGGCTATATCTATAGGCTAGGAAGACCGTATATACAGCCTATAGGTGATTGGTACGATTGGTTCATGGTTTCTAAAGATGCGTGTTAGCCGTTGCACACTATACTGTTAGGGTCTTGCTATCTTCTCCGTTCTTATGCTCGTCATCGGTGGTCTTGGTGTCCCTTTCTTGGTCACTGGCGGCGCTTTCGGTTGGAGTATCGGTGCACTCAAGCTTGTCTACACATTCGTCTACGACATCACTATTGGTCCAGTCTGCTACTCGTTATCGTTACCTAGCACTCGTCTGGAGGCTAAGTTGGTCGTCCTGTCCCGCAACTCCTACGACATTGCCGGTATCGTGAACACTGCTCTTACTCCTAACATGTTGAACCCAGACGCTTGGGGCCGGGGCAAGAAGGCTATTTCCTTCTAGGCGGGTGTCTGCCTTCTTTGCTGGCTCTGGGCATATTTCCGTCTCTTTGAGCCAAAGGGTCGCATTCACGGTGAGTTGGGTGTGCTATTCGAGCGCAAGATTTCTGCTAGAAATTTCAAGGGTATCGTTGTCGATCGATACTCGGGCGCTCACTTTGGACCTGTCGTAGGTATCCACGAGCCTACTGAGAAGCATTTTATCGAGCATAAAGAGAAGGCGATGGACGCCATGTAGAAGAGGTAGCTAGGTAGCTAGTTCTTCCATAAGCTATGCAATTCCCTGGTCGATCAGCATACTCCGACGCCGTTGAAGCCGTCCAGATGCAACTGGTCGTGGAGTTGCATCGGGTCTGGGCCGCCGCACCACGCAGTGATGACAACTCAACAGCAAGAGCGCCTTTGCTGCGACGAGAAGCCCAATAATCTTCCGAACGCTGCCCCATCGCTGAGGACAGTCATCAGGCCATAGTACGACGGAGCTAGACCAGATGCTGAGAAGTAGTGTAGAACCTGGGAGACTTCGATGGCCAGACCGTGTCGAGGGTGCAATGAGTATACCAGCCCAGGCGTGTTCTGCCTCTCGCAAAGTGGACAATCGCTCCGCGAACGAGAAGGAATCGTGGGCCTAGCAATTAACACGACAATTCTCTAGTCTTCCAGGACATGTTCCTACCGCCTACCACTGCAGCTCTGCACTACACCAAGTTTGTTCGGGCAAGGCACCGTAGGGCGTCGACGCAACATTCAAGTTCTCGGAGCCTGTGTCTCGGGGAGAACGAGTTGTATGATCATGCCGCACAGCTAGGGTTCATCTCGCGCCGCGGATTGAGGAAAACAGTATAACAGTGGCTTTTTGTCAGGATCCTCGACCGTCAGCTCTGCTAGGTGCCTCGACCGTCAGCTGTGTGCAAACTCGACACATTTGGGCGCGTCACCGTCCGTGTAAAGTCGAGCTCTGGGTGTAGATCAGAACGGAAGGAGAGGTTCGCGAAAACAGATAAGGAAGTTTCAATTTGGTTCATGGACAAGGGGGAGAAGGTCTTCCCACGTATGAGTCTTCAAAGGACAGTACTCGGATTTGTAACGTATCGCCGCAGAGAACAATGACAGGCTTCGTGTGAGGTTGCATCAATGCTAAGGGTACACTTTGTCGTTTTGACGTTGACACAACTAGATTGCTAACGATGTCCTTGTTCTCGATTTCTTAAGCAACACCAACGAAGTCAAGAAAGGTGAGAGAGAAAGCCTTGGTGTGTGCATCAGCAAAATCCCCACGAGGAACGGGAGGAGGTACAGTCTACAGTATGGAACACTCGCATTCCAAATAGAACAGTAGCAGTCCCACCTCGACGATGCTTCGCATCCTGGAGCGATTGCCAAACGTAGACAGCACACCCGCCGGCATCCGAGACTCCAACACACGAGAACGTCTCGGATGCTTCTCGTCTCAGTGAGCCGTTGAAAGTGATCTGCGCGGACGAAGAATCACCGCATGTCCAGTCAACTGATTGACCCGGCCCCTCAGCTTCCTAGGACCACCCGGAGATGAAGAGATCCTGGCGACCGGACTTGGAAGATCAATACTAACGGAACAATCATGCTGTCGCTAGAACTCGGACTAAGCTCAAGGTCAAGGTGGGCGAACACCGCCACCACCACCCGATTTTGCTGTGGAGAGAAGCAGGTGACTAGTCAACTCATCGCTTAGATCAACAACACGTTTCTAGACCCCTCGTTCCGTAAGGAATGATCACTGTTTCTAGAATCCAGAAAGCTCAATCACCACCGCCGCCATTCAAAGGGCGTGACGCGGACCACCAAGTCAGTACGATCGACCGGCGTTTCAGTGCTTCTCCAAGGCCGCTGGAAAGCTGCACCCAGTCGCGACAAAGAAGCAAGATGTTGCTCTGGCGGCAATCATCCGCCTGAGTGACTTTGACGACAGCTTGGCCGCAGAGGTCTTCGATGGAGACCGTAAGGAGGTGACGGCCTAACTCACGCGTGCAGGAGCCAGTGTTCATGGGAGCATCCAGATGTCCCCAGACTCGGCCGACCCGTCGCTTCGTATGGACGGTCGTGGCAGGCGCCCGATTCTGTGGGGTGGAGACGCGTTTGGCTGGATTTGGCTGGAATTGGCCGAAGGCCTTCGGTGATGGATGGCCGGGCGGCGGATCCCATCGCCAACTCGCACTCGACTTGGTGGATGCGGCGCCAATCTACCCCAGATTTCTTGGGGATCTCTCACACGGGCCTCTGCGGAGACGCCATTGTGCCGGTAGGTTTGCTAGCAGCGTCTGGAGCAGTCTGATCCCCGCCCTATGGGGGCTGCCGTCTCGCTCAGCGAATTCCGGGGAAGGGCTGGTGTGCATATGGATACAGAATGTCAACCCTCCCAGGACACTTTTAATCTTAGCCAGAGGCTGCGCAACAGAACCTCGTCCATCCTTCCACAGAGGCAACCCCACGAAAGTGTCTTAAGGCTGCCATCCCTTGTCATCTGAAGTTGTATCTGCAGATTCCTGCTCCCTGACCTTACATTCCTTCCTTTCTGTCTCTCACATCAGGTCTCGAGTCCTTCACTCATTGTCAACATGGATATCATGTCCGCAGACATTCAGCATGACATGAAACACCAAGTTCAGCACGTTGAGCACAGCAGTCCAAACTCAGAGCTTGAAAGCAACATTGAGAAACACCCATCTCATGGAGCGGGTTACAAGCTCGATGGCATACCCATCGAAGATGGTCACTACGTGGTGACCATGAAAACCTGGGCGGTAGTGGTGGTACGTTCAGAAACACGTACAATCAACTGGACGTTCGGCTCACGTTGCAAAGGTCCTCGCACTCTCATACGGTGTTTCCTTCTGGCCTGTACCGTTCATCAGTACCATTCAGACTCAGATTGCAACGCAACTCGGCAACCCAGGTGACGGTACATGGTTCACGTCAGTCTACACCATGGGTGGTACCATTGCTTTCATGATTTGTGGAGCCAACTCGGACTTGTTCGGACGGCGATGGTTCATTCTCGCGGGCAACATCTGCCTGTTCGTTGGAGCTATTCTTGGCGCCACCGCAAAGGACACAAAGCAGATCATCGCCGGAATGGCTCTCATCGGCTTTGGGTGAGTTCACCGCTTCTACAGGTACTTTGGGGGCAAGCCAACTCTTGATGAAGCGGAGGAAACTGTCAGTTGGCTGGTACGTTCTCGTGAACTTTGGTTACCTCGAATCTTCCACTGACACATTTGAAAGCTTTTGCCCTACCTGAACTTCTACCCAACAAATGGCGCCACTTTGCTGTCGTTATAGCAGACGGTGGAATCTACTTCACCGTCATAGTTGGGCCCGTCACAGCTCGATATGCCATCCGCAATGGCCGTAGTGTAAGTCTTGACGCTCACAGTATATGAGATCTCATGCTGACAGCACCAAGTGGGAATGGGGACTATACGGCACGGCGATCATGGCTGCGGTGTCGTTTGTCCTGCTCTTCTTCTTCTACTACCCTCCTGCCCATCCTCGTGGTATGTGACTTCGATTGCACGATGCACAACACGTCAGCTGATCTTTCTAGGTATTCCATTCGGCCAGGCTATGCGCGAGCTGGACTACGTCGGCATGATCAGCTTTGTGGGTGCCGCTGCCCTGATCCTCGTTGGTATTGTCTACTCGACTTTCCTCAAGTCGACTGACCCCATTGTCATCGGCACGTTGGTTGCTGGCTTCGGTTCCCTGATCTTCTTCATCTGCTGGGAGACTTTCATGCCGCTCAAACAACCACTCACGCCCCCACACCTGTTCACCAAGCACAAGGGTCGTGCCCTCACCGCACCTTTCGTCGCTGGCTTCGTCGTCACCATGTTCTACTACGGAACAAACATCGTGTGGCCAACCATGGTCGCGGTCTTCTTTGCCAGTCCAACAGGCGACTACACTTACCCCATGAAACTCTCCATCGTCCAAGGTATCGGCATTACTCTCGGCGCCACAATTCTTTCATTCGGAGCAACGCCCATTGCGAAGCGAGGCCTTAACTGGAAATGGCAACTAACAATCGCTGTCACAATGATGACTGTATTCGGTGGACTGCTCGCTCTCGGCAATCCAGAACGGCTTGGCCTCTGCGTTGCTTTCGCATTTCTCTCTGCCACCGGCTACGGTTTTGCTCAATACCTCTCCATCGCATACATTCAATTCGGCGCCGACCAGGTCGAGCTCGGTATCGCTGGTGATCTTGCTGGTGTCGCAAGATACGCTGGAGGTGCTGTCGCCGTCACCATTTACTTGTCCATTCTCGGCAATGTCCAGGCCACCAAGGCGGCGGTTCTCATCCCTGAGGCCGTCGTCGGGGCTGGCGGCACAGCTACCATCGCTGCGGGTGTTGCAGCTGCACTTCCGCTGGGCGCTGCGGCGCTCATGAAGGTCCCGGGCATCACATTGGCCATCGCCGAAGCCGGTGGTGCTGCTTTTGTACAGAGCTACGTGCTTGCTGTCAGGTATGTTTACTCCCTCGATCCAATGCTTGTCGTACCGTTCTAACATACGTCATAGAGCCGTCGCTCTCAGCTCGGTTGCCTTCGGTGTTGTGGGTATCGTCGCTTGCATCTGCTGCGAGGACATTGGGCCAAAGATGAACAGCAAGATCGAGATCTTCCTGGAGAACGACGTGCAGGCGGAGAAGAACAAGTTCCACTGAGCGGGAACGTCTCCCCCTCTACAGCCGCATTGTCGCTCCTTGGATTTTGCTTTCAACAACGTGAGACGGGGAATTACACGGCGTTTCGCTTCTTGTCACTCAACGCAACCCTTTCCCATGTAGATAGCATCCGAGCAATACACATCTCACAATCACTCGACTATTTTGTCTGCTCCGCCCGACTTCCTGCACACAGACATCAGCTGGACAAACCCCCCTTCCCGAACTTGCTGTGTGCACCACTGACAGGCATGGAACAGTCCCCATCCGCGCACAATCTTACCGCAGTGTCTGACCTGGTTTGTCCCACCAGGGCTGCCGCGCTCGCTCACCATCTCCTCCGGACGCGCCAGTGTCGCCCTCGCAGCACAAGGCATCCAGCAACCGAAAATCGGCCAACCAACCCCGCCCAGCCCAGCCCAGCCCTCGATCCGACGCCCCAGCCAACACCCCGGCCAGCTCGCGTCGTTCGATGCCCGATCGCCTGTGCCGCCGTTCCGTACATGGTGGCTGGCCCAGGGCTGTGCACTCCAGGCATGGACGTGCCAGTAGATGAAAAAAGGGGCAGATTCTGTAACGCCGCACGACCGCACTTTTATAAGTGTAAGTATCTTGGCCGCATGTCCGCTTGAGTAGTTCACGAGGTCGTTGCCAAAGGCCCACGGAAGCTCCAGAACCCACTCTCCATATGTTTGGGCATCTCAGAGAGAACGCGGGATTCTTCTAGCCTTGTTCGAAGCAGGTTTGAGGGCTCAGAGGCTGTATCGATCACGTCTGCTACGAAGCTGGCCTTGGAGCTGTACCTAATACGGGTATATGCACGAGGAGCGGTTCGCCATCTGTTTCGCCTGAACCTGTACTGCCGTAGGTTGGGGCGGCTGGAGGTCGTTGGTGGGGGGGAAACGGTTCTCGGGTCTGGGGCACGAGGTGCGGGGAGGGCGGTTGGGACTGGGGATTGGGATGCGATGTTCGCGCGGAAAAAGGGGACCTGGGGATCGTTGTCCACATCCTCGGGTGTGGATGGTGTGGCACCGATTTGAGTCTTGGCGCGGGAAGTGAGTGGGGTGCGCAGGATAGTCGGGTTAGGCTATGCGAACGGCCATCCGTTTGCTCATACCATACTGTGCAGACACGGGTTCAGAAGAGAGGATGAGAGAACTCTACGGTGTATGATCTCTAGAGCTATATACAATGAGGACTCGCCGCCCGAAACAAGATAAATGCGCCCAAGCACAGCCCCGGTACAACGAGATTTTCTGTCAGGAGGATGATCGGCTCAGAACAAACCGGATCGAAACGATGCGAAAACGCTCAAGCAGCCTCACAACCGCGCAGCGCCCTGCGTCTTCTCCGGCTGCGCGAGGCGCGTGCTGGGCCCAGAGTTCTCGGGCGCCCACTGGACGGGATTGGCGATAGGCGCGGTCTTGGAGCCGCTCTTGGTAATCACGCGCCGCCTCTTGTCGCGGCTCGAGTATGGGCCGTCGTCCACGGTGCGGATGTAGTAGCCCAGATCACAGGTGGGGTCGAGTTCGGTTTGGGAGTATCTGTGGGTAAGATGTTAGATCGTGGCCTTTGGAGGAAGTGGGGCGTGCATGGTGAGAGAAATTGATCTATGGGGACAGATTATGTGACTTACCCGTTGCCCATGAATGCGAAACGGTTGCCGTCGTACTTGAAGTCCCAGTCCTCGTATCGCGTCTCTCGCATCATCTCGATGTAGTGCAGCGTGCTGCCGGGCCACAGAGCGCTGACACGCGCGCTGGCCGAGTTGTTCTTGTACCAGCTGCGGCAGTCCTCTTGCCAGATGGTCTTCTTCATGAAAGCATCAGTGTGTGCGAGGAAGTCCTCGACGGCATCCGCCTTCGGCATCATGGAGTGGATGTTCTCTGTCTGCCACCTGTCGACGAGCGTGAGCATGTAGTCGGCCTGAGTTTCGATGGCGGACAGCACAGGGCCGTTGCCGATGGGGCAGTTGGGTCCGAGGAAGATGAAGTAGTTGGGGAAGCCGGGAGCGGCCACTCCGAGGTACGACTTTGGCTCTTTGGCCCATGCGTCTTGTAGGTTCACGTTGCCGGGTCCGATGAGGGGGAAGCGTGGGCGGAAGGAGGTGTCAAAGCCAGTGGCGCAGATGAGTACGTCCACGGGGTATTCGTTGCCATCGTCACACTTGCAGCCCTTCTCGGTGATGGACTCGATCTCGCCGTAAACAACCTTAACGTTGTCCTTGTGGAGCGACTCGAGGTAGTTGATTCCAGGTCTACGTATGTGTGAGTATGACAAATTTCAAGACAGACTTGACAACTTACGTCAAGCGACGGCAGCCGACTCCCCATGTGGGAATGAGCTTCTGCT
>NAJN01001214.1:0-13059 GCA_005059845.1 Cryomyces minteri
TTGCGCGAGGTTGAAGCACCTTGGTGTCTCCGCGCGAGCGTAACGCGCTCAACACCATACGTTTTTGCTATCTGCGCGTAGTTGATTTTATCTCCAGGCTTCAGAGATTCTATAGCTTCAAGCGCAGCCTCGATCGAGCCCATATTGGTAGAGTTACGCGGTGTTGAAGTTTTGATGTTGTTGGTGGGGAGCGATCGTTGAGCCGTCCCGATCGTTGGGTGGTGAGCCTCGGTAGTCTAGGCTTCCCGATGCGTCTCAGGTTTAGCGCCCCGTCCTCAGCCGCCCGCTGTGATGGCTGCCTGATGGACCGTCTCCCTCATCTGCCGCCCTTTGATCGTGGGATTCTGGGGTTCCTTAACCAGGCGCATTAGCACTCTACGGAACGCTTCTTGGGCAACTATCTTGCTCTACTAAATAGAAGTCTTCCTGGCGCACGACCTTCTTGTAAACAGAATAACCTCGCTGTAATGCCTTCTCGACAGCTTACGGTCGAGGATCTCATCGACAAGGACATCAATGAAGCCTTCGCGAAAGCTCAGGTCCGAGGCAAAGTGGGAAGACCTCAATGGTCGACTGCTCCCATGGATGAATCAACGATTCTGAAATTGGTACGAGGGACTATCGGAGACGGGTTCTGTCTCTCAAGAAGCGACCCGATCATAAAATTCAATCTCGGCAAAGTCACGTATGGTATTCAGAGGACGGGAGGACCTGACGACAGGGAGATAGGCTTCGTTCAGTTCACGCAGTGCTCGACGCCGGTAGAAGCCGAGCAGGCAATGAAGGGCTATTTGAGCGGCTATCAAAGAAACCTGGCCGATGTGGTCCAGAAGTCCAGGGTCCAACTTGGCTCCTACTGCTTGCAAGACTGCAACAGCGTCTTCTGGACCCGAGACACAGTGTTCGTGCAGGTGGAGAGCGAAAGCTTGAGCGACGACACTGCTAACTTGAAAATCCCCCACGGTACGTACCGTTCTCCTGCGACCAGGAAGCTTCCATCGTGCTAAATCCTAGGCTCCAGAAACGATCCTGAAAATCGCCCAGAGACTTGACCAACATCTCGCCCAACACTCGGTCGCCGCCGAGCAACAAAAGAAGCCACACCCGGAACTCGACACAGCCAATCCGTTCAAAGTCAGGAGAGGAGAAACCTTCAATCTGAAGCTGAAGAACCTTGGTGACGTGCACAAGTCGAAACGGTCGCAGATTGACAACCCCAAGTTGATCGTCCAGCTATCGAATGGGACGGATGAGGGCGCGTATCCATTTATTGCCCGCGATGTTGGTATGACCAAGGTCAAGTTGATGGTGGCCCACAAGACGACGCTGGCAGTGGCTTTCAAGGAAGTGGAGGTTGTTGTCGTGGACGGATGAAGTGACGAGTTCTAGCGGAACGACGCGTTACGAATGCTAGTCTGTTGGCTTTGTGGTGAACGTTCCTTAGCCAGATTCAAGCTTCTGGGAGATTTGGCGGGTTTTTGATTTTGGAAAGGTCGCTTTAGTCATAATACTTTCATAACAAATACCTATACGGAAGTACCGCCCGTGACAGGACGCTTCAGCAAGGTGCCGCAGCACAGCGCCTCACCAGCACAGCCATTAGATAGCCTGCTAGCTATGAAACACAGCCGCACGTCAACTTTGTGCCTAGGGAACACTCACCTGTGAAACAAACATCCCTTCTTCAGCACGGATTTCCATACCCTAAAGCGTAAAGTGCTTTCTGCTCCTTCTTCTCCAGACACACACGTTGGAGAGAACAATGAAGTCGTCCTGTTCTCGTTGGAACAACATTGTATCCATCATTGCAAGCCGCAACCTTACTCTCGGAGGCATCTCGTTCAAATTCACTCTTTCCTTCATTCCTCTGCTGTGTGGTGTCTACGAAAACTACTCCGTGTCGTGGTCACGAACTGGCTTCTAAGACGGAGGTAAAGAACCGAGCTTTAGATGAATCCTAGGGTTTTAGGGAGACTTAGCTCAATCGCTGAATGGAAAATGCCCGACTTCGAAGCCAGCCTCACGAAAGAAATACTACGGCGACGAATGTGTAATAACATACGTCTGTATAATTATTTGTTTTGCCTGGCTGTCGCCTGCAGCAAATCACAGGTGCCTCCTGACGTGCACGTGGTATTGGATACGCTTGCTGTGGCATAGGTAAGATTCAGCTGTATAAACGTGTAGTAACGTACCTGAATCTCGAGACGAGAAGAGGTGAAATCTAAGTGCTCAAACAGCTCGACGCTACTGTCCGGGGTATTTGGTTTGGCCGAGGATCCTTGGACCATCACATGCCTGTGCAAGCAGTCGACGACTCATACAGTGTAGAAATTCACTGCGCCAGCCCATCGAGATGAGCAGAGCCCCGGACGATTGACCAAATCTCCTCGACCGCTTTCTTGAGTCTGCATCCACCATGGCTGCTCAGTCGAAGCTTCTCACTTCTTCCTATGCCTCGGAACGCTCCATCAAGCGCCTAGTAAACGAGTTTACGTCCCTCTACCTTCAGCACCGAACCCGAGTATCACGCGCGGTCTACCTCACTCTCTTCGTTGCGCTCATCAACCGCATTCGGAATGCCATCTCCGAGCAGAAAGCTGCCTCAGCACGCCAAGCTGAAGCCCGTAAGCGTCCTGCTACTGGCGCTACAGAAGGCGAGGCAACGGGGAGGAAGAAGGTGGAGCTGAACAGAGAATTCTTCAAGAATCTGTTGCGATTGTTGAGGATTGTCATACCGGGCTGGCGAAGCAAGGAGCTACGTCTGCTCATCAGCCATAGTGTGTTCCTGGTCCTGCGAACGCTGATCAGTTTATATGTGGCGGAGCTGGACGGCAGACTCGTGAGCAGCTTGGTGAGAGGGAAAGGGAAGGACTTCTTGTCCGGCTTGGTGTGGTGGATGATGGTCGCTATACCGGCAACATTCACCAATTCGATGGTGAGAAACTATCATGAATGATATCTGGTTCTTCATGAAGTTTAGCTAAACATACTACCACACAGCTCTCCTTCCACCAGTGCAAGCTGTCTCTTCAGTACCGAACCCGTTTGACTACATATATCCACAACAAGTACCTCTCCAACATGACGTTTTACACTCTCTCCGCCCTCGACGACCGAATAAAGAATGCCGACCAGCTCATCACGGTCGACGTCGCCAAATTCTCCAACAGCCTCGCAGAGCTATACTCCAATCTCGCCAAACCCGTCCTCGACATGGTAATATACAACTATTCCCTCTCTCGAAGCGTTGGTGGCGAAGGTCTCTTCGCCATGAGTCTCCTGGTGCAACTATCCGCCAGCGTCATGCGGGCGTTAACACCGCCCTTCGGAAAATACGTGGCAGACGAGGCACGGCTAGAGGGGGAATTTAGATTCCAGCATTCTAGGCTCATAGACTACAGCGAAGAGGTGGCCCTGTACCACGGACATGAAGCGGAAAAGGATATTCTAGACAAGGGGTACTTTACGCTGATAAAACACGTCAACCGGATACTGAGACGGCGCTTCTATCATGGTGTCATGGAGGACTTTGTGATCAAGTATTTCTGGGGTGCGCTGGGCCTCATGTTGTGCAGCGTACCAGTGTTTTTCAAGGTACCAGGTGCTGCAGGGGCCAGCATGGGAGACCGAACAGAAAGTGAGTGCCAAATGCCGTGACATCAAGAACTAAGGCTGATCTTGTTCTTAGGCTTCGTCACGAATCGACGAATGCTGCTAATGTCATCCGACGCGTTCGGACGCGTGATGTTCTCGTACAAGGAGATCACCGAGCTGGCCGGCTACACCTCTCGCGTCTCCACCCTCCTCGACGTCATCGACGACATCCAAGCCGGCCATTTCGAAAAGAAACTCGTGTCCTCCGCCGACGTTGGCGACAATGCTGCCGTGCTGCGCGGCCGGGGCCAAGTCTCGGAAGGCGCCGACATCGAGTTCATAAACGTACCCATCGTGTCGCCCAACGGCGACGTCCTCGTCCGCGAACTCAGCTTCTCCGTCAAACCCGGCGACCACCTCCTCATCGTCGGCCCCAACGGATGCGGCAAGTCGTCGCTCTTCCGCATCCTGGGCGGCCTGTGGCCCGTCTACGGCGGCAGCGTCCGCAAGCCACCGTTCGAGGATATCTTCTACATCCCGCAGCGCCCGTACCTGTCGCGTGGGACGCTGAGACAGCAGGTCATCTACCCCGACGGGGTGCGCGAGATGCGCGACAAGGGCGTCACGGACGCAGACCTGTACCGCATCCTCTCCATCGTCGAGATCGAAGCCGTCGTCGACCGCTACGAGGGCGGCTGGGACGCAGAGCAGGAGTGGACGGACGTCTTATCGGGCGGCCTGCAGCAGCGCGTTGCCATGGCCCGCCTGTTCTACCACGCGCCCAAGTACGCCATCATGGACGAGTGCACGAGCAGCGTGACGCTGGAGATTGAGCGGGTGATGTACGACGAGGCGAAGCGGCTGGGCATCACGCTCATGACGGTGTCGCACCGGCGGAGCTTGTGGAAGTACCACAAGATGATTCTGCAGTTCGACAGCCAGGGCCACTACATCTTCACGAAGCTGGATGCCGAGAAGCGGCTGCAGCTGGAGGAGTGAGTCGTTCCCCCGCTCCTGTTCTACCTCGGAAGCATGCTGACAAAAACGGCAACAGCGAGAAGGAAGAGCTGGACCTGCAGCTGCGAGCAGTGCCAGACATCGAACGCAGAATCGCCGAACTGACGGCGTAGAGGAGGCGGAGCAGTCGGAGGCGCACGCATGGAGTGGTCTCTGCCCTCTCGCGAGCAGGCAGTGCATCCAAGCCCGGGCCCGTTTCGGGCGTTTCAAGCGAGTAGAGCCTCATCCGGGCAACAAGCAATCGTCCGGAGCCCCAGACGTCCCAAAGGCAGACTCGGCTCCGACAGACGGGCACTCTCCCACGATCCCATCCCACGACAGGCGACGCAACCCCGCTGGCAGCGAGCGCCGCCGCCGCACCAGTAGACGTGTCCATCGGACTGCCAGAAGGCAGCCTCCCGAACCTGGTGGTCGGCGGCGGCGGCAACGCTCTCGACAGCGCCTCCCACGCCCTGTCTCGAAGAGAATCCAACCGCAAGCCCCTCTTCGCGAGGGCGTGTGACGCGCTGAGCCCCCTTGGCTCGAGTTCGCGTGGCCCGGCTCCCTCCCCCCCTTTTCTCGTTACCGCTACCGTTACCGCACAGACGGACCCCCCCCCCCCCTTCGTGATGCTGAAACCACCTTGGCCGGTCATCGACGCGCTACCCGCCGGCGAGAGCTGTGTGTGGAATTGCAGACACGAAGGCGTCCGAGGTGGGGCCCGCAGCATCGACTGGAGGCACGGGGGCGGATGGACGGAAGAGGGTGGGGGGGGGTGAGGGGACGGGGATGGGGCGTGGGGTGTGGGGAGCGGGGTACAACACAATGTAAGGTACGGTATGTATGTGTGTATGCACGTATGCATGCATAGAGGGATATATGATGTGATAGAGAGGGCGCCGTGGCCCCCAAGAAGAACCAGACGTCGTCGTCGTCGTGGTGTCACATCTCAGCTCACCGCACCGCACCGCAGCGCATCGCATCCCGTTCTCGTCCCGTCTGGTCTACCCCCAACGCCAGCGCCCTCCCCGTCCGTTCCAACGAAGGAGCACCAACAAAAAAAAAACCAGAGGAAAACACCCGCTATGCCCGACCGGATCGACGGCGCTCTCTGCAAGCCGCGAAGTGGTACTGGCCCGGTGTCTGGAAGCGATCGCGGTGGCCGGGATCCCACGCGCTGGGGAAACGCGCGGGGGACCGCTCCGGTTGTTTATGCGTACCGCACACTGGCGCCGCGGGGCGGCACGCCAGGCGGGGCGTACGCCGGCGGCGGCTGCGGCCCACCGGCGCCATACCACTGGCCGTTGCCGCCGAATCCACCGCCGCCGTGCTGGTGGTACATGGGCTGGCCCCTCATCCCGCCCTGGCCCTGGCCCTGCGGCCTCCAGCCCTGCGGCGGCGGCGAGTTCCAGCCCATGGGCGGCGGACTTGCGGTGGTCTTGGGCGGCTTGTTGCGGCGGCGCTTGCAGCAGCGGACCAGGCAGCTGAGAAGGGAGAGGAGGATGAGGCCGCCGATGGCGGCGGCAAGGCCGATGACGAGGGGCTTGTGGTCGGTGATCCAGGAGCCGACTTGGCCGCCGAGCGAGGCGCCTTTGCATTGGCCCTGTTTATGCGTGCGTCAGCGTTCGAACTCAGAGACTGCACGCGCGTGCGTAGTGTGTTGGGAATGTGATCGGTGAAGTTGTCATGGTTGGCTAGGGGGGGGGGGGAATACTGCGATGGTAGGTGAACGGGCGGGTCGTGATTGTGACTTACGTTGCTGCAATGCCCACCTCCACCACACGTCGTGCCGTCGAGGAAGTTCTGCTGCAGGCCATAGCAGACGCCAATGCCAAACGACGGCGACGCGCACGAGATGGCGCAGCTGCTACTGTCGCACGCGTACGTGTCATTGCCCGTCGTGTAGCTGCCCATGACAGTCTTGCACTGCAAATCGCGCGACGTGCAATGCCCGCTCGCACACTGCAATCCGTTGCCGCAGCCCTGGCCGTCGGGCGCGGTGACGTCGGCGGGACAGGTAGGCGAGGTGCCGGAGCACGTCTCTTGCGGGTCGCACTGGCCGGTGCTGGGCCGGCAGATGGTCGAGGCGGAGGCGAGCTGGCAGTTGCGGCAGCAGTCCTCGTTGGAGTCGTCGCAGACGGCGTTGTTCTTGAACTTGCACGTTGCCGCGTCGCAGCACGCGTTGTTGCCGCACGACGCCGCGCCGCCGCAGTCGCAGTCTTCGCCAGCCTCGACGATGCCGTTGCCGCATTGTTGGCCCGAGATGGTGGTTACGCCTTTGTTGTTGGATAGGCACCCGATTCGGACGGAGTTGCGGCCCATGGCGCTGCAGATGTTCCCGATTGAGCAGGGCGAGAAGTTGGTGATGCCTTGGGCGGTGGATGGATTCATGATGTATCTCTCGCCAGCGTCGCACGTGCTGGATGAAAGAGGGCAGCATTGTTGTGCGTTGACAGAAGTGCCATCGGAACATGTTTGGGAGGTACAGTCGTGGACGGCGCCAAAGGTGTGGCCGGTTTCATGTCTGTACATTGTGTGTCAGCTCATAGTTGCGGAGTGTACCACGGAGCAATGGCGTCATTTCACTCGACCACCGATGAGGCACAACTCACGCAATGACCTGCCATTCCGTCCCCGTCCTCACTACAACGTTAGCACCGCTGACCGTTTCCTGGCCACCACCAGAGGATTTCGACGTCTGCGCCGAGTTGACACAGGCCTGACCCAGCCAAGCAAGACCGACAGCGGAGCCGGTGTTGCACGTCGTCAGAAGAGTCCAGTGGGAGTTGTCGTCCTGCTTGGTACCTCTCCATGCCGAGAACAGGTTCAAGCGATCCTGGATGTTGACGTTGCCGGAGCAGGCCTCGTTCCATGGTGTGGCTGCTTGCTGAGAACCCGGACAGTTGGCATCGCTGATGGTCAGGTTCCGCAAGCCGAGCGATATGTTGAACGTCGACTCGTAGAGGCTCGAGGCGGTGTTCATCTGGGTAATGACGTTCTGTCTCGCAGTTTCGGACGAGTTGAAGGACGCAGTGTACGTGCAGTCGGT
The DNA here is from genome assembly GCA_005059845.1 of Cryomyces minteri. Taxonomy (NCBI): domain Eukaryota; kingdom Fungi; phylum Ascomycota; class Dothideomycetes; genus Cryomyces; species Cryomyces minteri. Next base: position 7,643 of record NAJN01001214.1, read on the forward strand.
AGCTACACCAACAAGCGCGACCTTCCTGGTGGTGGGACATCCGGAAGTCTGACCAATGCTGGAGACGAGGTTGACACCGGCTGAGTTGCCCCCCAAACTGGTGTCTATCTGACGTTTCCACGGGTTGTTGAGGAAGCTGGGCGCAGGCATAGCGCCCCAGTAGCTGTCCTCACGCTTCAGCATCTTGGCGTATACGGGATGATCGGGCTGCATATTGAATTCGAGGCTGTCGGATCTGCAGGAGAGTTGGGACTGAAGGTCTCGAGTGGACTGTACAACGTGTCAGTCTATGACGAGTGATTCGACGAGACGTGCTTGAGAGGTAAGAGAGCAGTCATATTGAGAGCAAGCGGACAATCGATGGGCCTGCAACGGAGCGTTCCCCTTCTGCACATGTTCCCCTTCTGCACAAACCCAGTAGAGATTGTCGCGCCGCAGTCTTCGCCACTCCCTGGACGTCCTCGAGCGCCGGGATGCTACGTACCTCTCTCTTCAAATCTTCGTGTAGTCCCACCGCATCCGCAGCGATGTCGGAATCCCTCCACACAACCATAAACCCATCTCCACTCCGCTCCAACAGCGGATCCAGGTCTGGTAGTTCTCGCTCAGCTGGATGTGATGGTGGTCCCTCTCTATCGTGAAAGCGCCCTCGAACAACGGATCCGCGCCATCTCTCCTCACCACGATCCTCGCCCAGCCAGCCTGCCTCGACTGCCCAGCGACGTTATCTTCCAGCCACGCAGCGCCTTTGTACACTTTGTGGTCTAAGCGGTTGATCGTCTCCGTTCTGGCCACACTCCCGTCCGGGCCCAGGTACTCGACCGTCGCGCCATCGGAGATGATGTCGTGGTTGGGCTCGAGGCTGAGCTTGATGTGACGGGTGCCGTACAGAGCAAAGGACAGGTCGAAGTGCGACAGCGCGGTGACCCTGTGGTTCGCGGTGTGGATGGAAGCGTTCTGGACGACGGCGAGGGTGCGTATGGGGTTGCGGGCTTGCGAGTGCGCTGTGACGAGCGTTGCGGTGCCGGCAAGGAGCGTGGCGGCGGCGGAGAGGAGGGAGCGCATCACGGTCACGAGATGGCGAGAGGGGTGGCAGGTCTGGAGTGGGGAGGGGGGATCTCTACAGATCTATCGGGTGCATCTGGTGCTGGTGCTGGTGCTGGCTGGGGATGCGAAGGTAACGACTCGTGTATGTTGTGGTGCGCGGCGTGCAGTGTGCCTGTAGCGAAGGGCGGGAAGTGGGAAGGCGATGTTTGGGATGCAGGCAGACTTGTGGCCGTCAGCCCAGCGCACAGCTTACGAAGACGCAGCGGAGCGTGTTGATGTCTGTCTGGTCCGGCGGCGGATGCTCGAGGCTTGAGGCTGGAGGCTGGAGGCTGGAGGCTGGAGGTGCGGGCTGTGCAGTTGCTGAGGGCTTGGCGCATTCGTAGTCTTCCTCCAACTAGAACATCTAGTCCCATCGCCTGAGGGGCACACCCGCTCCAACCACCCGTGCCACTCACGCTCCCAAGCAGCGCTGCAGCCACGGCAACGTAACCGTCTCCACCGCCGCATCGACAGGCTCCGTCGAGATGGACCACGCTGTCGCCCACAAGCAACGTCGACGCCTTCAACCAGCCCGTCCAACGCGCTTCCTTGCTCGCTTCGCCCGCCGCCTGCCGACTCTGCCGTTCCACGCAAGCGTTTTGCTCTCGCCAACGCGCTTGCTGCTTGGTATACGGCACTCGGCTCTCGGCGGGCCCCTGGTGTCGGTTTGTAGGGCAGCGACGCCGTCACTGCTGAGAGGACAACGCGACGTGTTTCTGTGTATGAGTGGATCCTTGCGGTCGGCTGTCAGACTCCGCCTCACCGGCATTGTTGCGCTCTTCCTTCGCACCTGCGGCTGTACTGGCGTCGGACGCGAGAACCGGCCGCATCAACACTTGGTGAGACGGCCTTTGAGGACGAGTGCACGGGGTGAAGACACGATTGTGAAATTTGCCGTGTGTTTTCGCCACGACGGGGTCTGTCGCTACACCCCTGCTGCGCGACTGAGATGACTTCCAAGAACTCGACAACGACGAACCGTGACACGAGAGCGCTCCTGGTGAACCGCACGACTTCGCTCAAACATCAACCAGATTCTGGCTCCCCTCCTCATTCTGCTCCCCATCCCTCTCCCCATCGACTTCATCACCGGCCGCGTTGTCCCTCGTGTCCTTCCCGCCGTCCTTCCCGCCGTCCTTCCCATCCCTCTCCTTGGCCGCTCTCTGGTAGTACTGGTCCAGGATCTTGGCCGGTATGCGGTTCAGCAGCTCCTTCGGGTAGATGCGCAGCAAGCTCCACGCCAGGTCCAGACTCTCGAAGACCGTCCTGCTCTCGTACGCGCTTTGTGCGATGAAGGTGCGCTCGAACTTGTCCAAGAACTCGAGGGACAGCTTGTCTTCCGAGGACAAGGCTTCCTCGCCGACGACGGCTTTCATGCTGGCCGCGTCGCGACCGATGGCGTACTTGGCGTACAATTGATTGCTGACGTCGCCGTGGTCTTTGCGTGTGTGGCCTTCGCCGATGGCGGACTTCATGAGACGAGAGAGGGAGGGGAGGACGTTGATTGGAGGGTATATGCCGCGATTGTGCAGTTGGCGATCGACGAAGATTTGGCCTTCGGTGATGTAGCCTGTCAAGTCGGGGATGGGGTGAGTGATATCTGACAGGCAACAAGTTAGCTGGCCTGTTGTTGCACTAGCCGGATCGCGACGGAGTATACCTACCGTCGTTGGGCATAGTCAAGATGGGAATCTGAGTGATCGATCCGTTCCTTCCCTCCACACGACCAGCACGCTCGTAGATGGTCGACAAATCCGTGTACATGTAACCCGGGTACCCGCGACGACCGGGTACTTCTTCTCGAGCAGCAGAGACTTCACGAAGGGCGTCGCAGTATGAGGAAAGATCCGTGAGAATGACCAACACGTGTTTCTCGAGTTGGTAGGCGTAATATTCGGCGGTAGTGAGGGCGAGACGAGGCGTGATAATGCGCTCAATGCTGTATTCAATCAGTACTTGTGGCGTGAGTGTGAAGGTTGACTGGTACACTCACGTAGGGTCATTGGCCAAGTTCAAGAACAGTGTAACCCGCTCCATACTACCGTTCTCCTCGAAATCCCTTGTGAAGAATCTACTCGTCTCTAGGTTGACACCCATAGCGCCAAACACGATTGAGAAATTCTCTTCGTGCCCGTCGTGTACGTCTTTTGTGGGCTTTCCGACCAGACCGGCTTGGCGACAGATCTGAGCGGCGATTTCATTGTGTGGCAGACCAGCGGCTGAGAAAATGGGGATTTTCTGGCCTCGAGCGATGGAGTTCATGGTGTCTATGGCGGAGATACCGGTAGAAATCATCTCCTCGGGATAGACCTGTACTTCGTATCAGCCATTGAGCGGTGTCTGGGAGTCGATTGAGCTCCACAAGCACGTCAAGACCAATTAAGGACGAGGCACATACGCGGGAGTACGGGTTGATGGGACTACCGTTAATGTCCAGATAGTCCTCCGCGAGCACCTTCGGTCCCTTGTCGATGGCACGCCCAGAGCCGTCAAAGATGCGGCCCAACATGTCTTCCGAGACACCGAGCTTCAGGTTGTGTCCAGTGAATTCGACTTTCGTCTGTTGTGCAGATCAGCTTTGCCCCATCGCCGTACGACTACAGCATGTGCTTGACATCCTTACCTTCTTCACGTCAATACCAGAAGTGCCCTCGAAGACCTGTCCACCACCGCATCAGCCATCAGCTTCCTAGTTTCCGTTTTCTACTCCCTGCTACAGAGTTCTCCGTACCTGTACCACTGCTCGGTTACCTATCCAAGTCCGAATCAGCGATCGTCTCTCTTCAGTGAAACGTGGCGCACCCACCCCTGGCCTCCAATACCTGTCCAGCCCTCTCCGACCCATCTGGTAGTGTAAGCGACACGATCTCGTTATATCTGGGGAACTTGACCTGCGTGTTGCACCGAAATGTTAGCCATCGTCATCTTAAAGCCCAATCCATCCGTTCCACCCATTTCTCTGACTACTTCTGCTTCCGCCGTCTTATTCAGATGTTGAGTCGACGTGGGGCAGAGTGCCACTGACATTCTCCAGAATGACCAAAGGTCCATTGACACCGCCGATAGTGTTGTAGCGAATCCGGGGATGTATGGACATCATGCGGGGATCTGTGATGTCCGGCATCTCTGCGGCGGTAAGCGAGGAGGTATGGCTGTCGAAGCGATCGGCGGGCGCAACAGGGTACAGAGGCCCCGAATCGATGTCGGGTGGTTGTGAGAGCTGTGCTGGTCGAGGAGATGGAGCTTGATAGGTGCAGTCAGGGCTCGGGACAAGCCAGCGTCATGCAGTGGCCGCCGTCACGTGCGCCCGATAACGGTTGCCTTAAGCAAAGACCCGGAGGCTGCGAGGCCAAGCACAGCATCGACATCCTTAGGGGGAATACTTCACTATGACATTCATCGTGCTAGTATATGTTCGTACAATTTGGTAGAAAAGTCAGAGTGGTATTCACACGCTGCCCATACCCCATCACCCTCGGAAAGATAACAGAGAGCTTCTTCCTCTCCTGACAGTATCGGGGACACGAAAACACTCATCCACTTCTCATGCCGAAGCCGAGACGACCTTTCTCATCGCCTTCTTCTTGTGTCTCTCATAGACGCCAGCCGCCGCGTCTTTGGCACCGAGACTCAACAAACTCATTGCAGCGCGCAACCTCTTCCGTCTCGCCTCTGCGTTCCTCTCCTGTGCCCGCGTCAGACCTTCGTCGACCCACTCCAGTCTAAGAATCTTGAAGCTCATGCCGTCGTGATTGCCACCCCAGGCTCTTGACTTCAGTCCGTGCAACACGGACGAAGCATAAGCTTCTAGAGCTGGCAGAACGAGAAGTGTGATGTGCAGATCCATATCTGGCGGCGGAGTCATAGGCTCCACACTTGGCGCCGCATTCAGTGGCTGCAGCGAGTCCACGGCTGTATGATCCACTTCTATCTCCGAGTCGTGCGTTGGCCCAAGGTCGAGCATCTCAGTGTCGACATCCTCGGCCCATTCGCCCCTGATCCAGCCTGAATGTATCGCAGCGGCGATCGGGTCAGTGTCGTCCGTGTGGATATCTGTGCCCCATATGTTTCTTGCAACGCAAATCTGCTCTCGTTGATCGACGCTCAGGAAGTATCGGGGTACACGCACAGTGAGGGTGCAGTTCTCCTTTCCATCGAAACGGGGGATGAGCTTAGGGTGAGAGGCATATAAGTGTTTTGCATCAAGAGATGTGAGTGCTGTGGGAGGAAGTGAAACAGTTGTGGTATAGAGATGAGAGCCGAGGTGATGGCGAGGGAGATGAGCTACGCTATCGAGGACCTGCTGGGACGATATTGTCGTCGTAGGTTTG
>NAJN01001215.1:0-13059 GCA_005059845.1 Cryomyces minteri
CCATCTTCCTCAGCAGCACCGCCGGTCTATATTTGCTATCGCCCGTCTCCTCATACAGCACCTTCATGATCGCCAAACAGGTATCGATGCCAATGAAATCTGCCAGCTGTAGTGGTCCCATCGGTACATTCGTGCCGTTCTTCATGATGCTGTCGATATCCTCCTTCCTGCCTATTCCTGTCTCAAAACATATGATCGCCTCGTTGATATACGGCATCAGTATCCGGTTCGCGAGAAAGCCGGGGGAGTCGGCGCTCTGTGACGGTATTTTGCCCATCCGCTTACAGAACTCAATGGCGGTGTCGATGGTGGATTGGGAGGTCTGTAGTCCTGTGATGATCTCGACGCCTTTCTGGATCGGGACCGGGTTCATGAAGTGCGTGCTTATGACCCGTGAGGGCGCAGAGAGGTCAGTGGGGTCTTTGGATGTCGAGGCGGCGATGCGGGTTATTGAAATCGAGGAGGTGTTTGTTGCAAGGATGGCGTGCGAAGGGCAGATCTGGGCGAGTTGGGCGAAGATCTTGGTCTTGAGGTCGGGGATTTCCTGCCACATAGCACGTCAGCCTGTGCGCTATCGTCTATGCGCTTTGAAGGCGGTCTTACTGGCACTGCTTCTATCACAAAGTCGACGTCGGAAAGGGCGTCCATACTCGTGCTCTGGCTAAGTCGCTCGCGTGTAGCATCCGCATCACTTTGGGATATCCGCTCTTTGGACACGTCTTTTGCTAGCAGCTTGTCTGTAGCGCTGTCAGAGCTCCGCGTTTGTGGAAGGGTTAACCGTATGTACCTGCAAACTTCATGCCCTTGTCGATCGAAGCCTGCGAGTTGTCCACGATCATGACTGGTACGCCAGCTCTCTGCGCCGCGACGAGTGCAATACCTAGACCCTGGCTTTAGTCAACGGATTGCCGCGGTTGCCGCGAATGGTATACTCACCATCTGGCCAGCCCCAATGACACCCAGCTTCTTGACTTCTGCTGCTGCCAGTGGGGAGCTCGAGCTGAAGTGTCGGTAGGCTGCAGGGCAAACCTGCCGTAGCAGCGAGCTACGTACTACCGCGGAGAACATGATGGCTCTCTGGTAATCTTTGTTTAGTAGATGTGTCTTTGGGTAGCTTCCTTGGAGTTCGACTGAAGATTCAACATGACCATCGATTACCCTCGGCATGTCGGCATGTGGAACGGAAGATCTTCGGACTGTTTTCTAATCTACGCGAACGCGTCTTCCATAACGCGACTTTCAACTCCAGCTTCCAGCTTGACAGCGGATTTGTTCGACGAGGTCAATCACCATGGAGATCGAAGAGAAGAGCCAGACTGTAGACCCAGAAGTACGGGCGTACGTGTACAGTCTTGTCTCGGCGGTACGTACTGGCATGCACCTCACAACGAGTCGCGATTCTCACGCAGTGCCAGGTGGGAGGATCCAGCACGCTAGAAGACGGACGCTATGTTCTCGGAGACGATGCACTCGCATGTTTGAAGGACTTGAAGAGATGGCTCAGACTATACGACGAGAAGACCAATCGCCTGGACGTCGCGCGGTGTTTGGCGGAAGCGAAATTAGTGCAGGGAGACCTCCTAGAGATCCTTGCTCAATGGCCAGACGATGCAACAGAAGACAAACTGAAGTCGAAGATTGCGTTGGCGTGTCTGGAGCTTCTGGTACCCTTGACGTGGCCGCTCGAGATCGAGGACATGCGCATGACAGTCAACCACCACCGGCACCTGCCCTTCCTCCAACTGGCTCAGGTATCTTACAAACGAGCTATCCTTCATCATGACACAGCAGAGATATTACAGGCCGCTGTGCGAATCTGCCTTCCGTCAATGGCCCAACCCAGGAGCGAAAGAAGTGCAAGAGACGAAGGCATTATCAAGCTGGTCCTATACTTCATTCGCAATGTCGCCATCATCGCCCAACCCCAACATCTACCTAGCCGAGGCGACGAGAGTGAAATCACAAGATCCGCGACGGTGGAAGCATTTCAAAAGCAGAATATATTCCGCCTTCTTTTGACGGTCTCCTGTAACATAGGCGACGATTTTACTACACAAGACGTGGTCGTACTGGAGATTTTGTTCCACCTCCTGAAAGGTGTGGACGTCGGGAGACTGTTCATGGAGAGGGAGCAACTAGCCAGTTCTAACACGGAAGAGTTGCGAGGGTTGATACAGAAGGAGAAGGCGATGTTGTCCGGATACGCTCGACGCGGACCAACAAGACACAATCGCTTTGGAACTTTGGTCTGGGTGAAGAGAGAGGACGAGCGTGTCTCAACAGTGTCCGGACAGAGCGCGCTCGTGGGTGACCAGGACACGCTGTGGGCGATGGACAAGAGCAAGAAATGGAACAAACCGAAATATCGCGGCAGAAAAACGGAGGACCCGAGTGAGGTATGTTGGGTACCATGTCGACGCTGCGATGGACCCTCTCTAACTTCAAAACAGAACAACGAATTTGATAACTCGACATCCCTTACAGCTTCGGCTCGCAAGCAGCTCCGCAGCTTTGTCGAAGAATTCCTTGATTCTTCATTCAATCCTCTCTTCGCTCATCTTCGAAAGGCCATTGAGCGCGAGGCGGATCGTGTACTTCCAGTTCACTCGAGGCAGTATTTCTACCTGATTGCCTGGTTTCTACGAGCCGAGTGTGCCCGCCGTACGGCTGCGAAACAAAAGTCGGCCACCAAATCACCTACTGCAGTCCCCAATCCAGAGGATGAGAGCTTTGCATTCGTGGCCAACGTACTCAATCAGGAAACCTTCATTCTTCTAAACCGCCACATGCAACGCAGTCAGGACGAGAAGCAATGGCAGGACCTGAATGCTGGCATGAAATGTTTCACGCAGATCCTGCTCACTGTTCAGGAGATGTCGGAATCGCCTTCCGAAGACGATCAAGAAATTGCAGAGAACATTCAAAACCGCATATTCTACGAAGAGGCAACCCACGATCGCATTATCGCTCTTCTTCGCAGCTACAAAGATCAAGGCTTCGGCTACCTAGACGCTTGCACTGAGCTCTCCCACGTTTTCTTGCGCATGCTGGAACGCTACTCCAAGCAGAACCTCGATCTTCAAGTTCGATCGAAACGAAGAGCACGCACGAAGAAGAAGGCCAAGCAAGCCACCCAGGGCGTGTCAGCTGAAGATCACGACCAAGGGTCTGATGCAGAAGATGTCGCAGAGGCTCAGCGAGTTACACGGGAGAGGAAGTTCGATTTTGCCCGTTTCTCCGCCCGTTTCATGACGCAAGGCTGCGTCGACACCCTTGTAGCCTTCACACGTTTCTATGCTGATCTCTCCACGGAGCAGCTCAAACGTGCGCATCGTTTCTTCTACCGCACCGCTTTCAAAATGGAACTCGCAGTTATTCTCTTCCGTGTTGATATCCTACAGCTATTCAACAAGATGATCAAAGGGCCTGAGGGTCTTGATCCCGAGCTGCCCGCCTTCAAAGAATGGGAGGAACTGGTTCGGCAAGTCTTCCGTCGCGTCGTGAAAAAGATGCAAGACCGGCCCGAACTGGCTGTCGAACTATTGTTCAGCAAAATCAATGCAACAATTTTCTACCTCGAACACGGCTACGAGAGAGAGGTGCCGGAGAAGACTCCAGAAGTCAAGCCTGGGATGGAGAGAGCTGATCAGATCGGTGTTGCAGTGTCTGTTCTTGTCAATCAAAACAAGTCTGATGCCTTGAGATGGATCAAAGACCTTCTGTCGGCCGCAGCCACAGAGCGACAAAGTTGGCAGGATGCGAAAGCTGCCAGAAAATCGCTTCTGAAGGATTCTGAAGAAGCGGGTGATGAGGTCGTCGAAGCGTCACCGGAGAAAGAAGGCGAAAACCAGCCTAGGGCTCCTTCGATCCTCGTCAAAGCAGATACCGACGATCGGCGAACAGCTCTGTTCAGAGACAAGCATGTCCGACTTCTGCTCGCATTACTCAACTTTCAGCGCCTTGATTCTGATGAAGATCCGGATGCGTCGTGGATCATCCCATCATCCATCTCTGCAGATTCACTCAACAACGATCTAGAAGACATTCGGAGATTCGAGTTCGCACCACCCACTTACGAAGACGGTAAGAGCGCAGAAGATTTCTTGCGCAGCAAAGCCGCCGCAAGAAGGACACGCGCCGCCTTCGACGACTCCGACGGTCAGAGTAACGCTTCAGACAGTGACGACGACTTCCTATTCGCCGCTGGTGGCCCGACGGCTAGGAAGTCCAGCGCTCTAGAAGAGCTGAAAAGCAGGCGAACACGCCGCAGCCAGAAAGAGCCCCTAGAACTTGATGACGAGGAGGTTGAGCGACGGGCAGAAGCGAGACGGAAAGCTGAATTTGAGAAGAGGAAGAAGATTAAGAGCAATGTGCTGGTAAGGGATAGCGACGATGAGGACGACGAGGAGGGGGATAGAGAATTCTTCGCGAAGGAGGAGGAGAGAAGGAAAGCGGCCGCGGATGGAATCAAAAGGGCATTGATGACGGATAGGGGTGGTGCGAGGAAGAGGAAGTCGACGGCAAAGAGGGATAGGAGCGGGAAGAGGAGGAAGACTGACAATAGCGACGAAGAAGAGGACGGCGAGGAGGATGATGTCCCCAGGGTACGCAGTCCTTCGACAACCGAATCGGACAGGCGCATCCAAATTGATAGTGACGAGGAGGAAGAAGCTACCGACACACCCCTGTCGTCGCAACAGTTACTAGATGCCGAAGAGACTGGCCATGACGGATCTTTTACGGAAATGCCCATAGGAACCTCGGCCACCAGAGCAGGGGCAAAAGACATAACTATGACAGTTGGGGATGATGAGGACGAAGACGACATAGTGATTTCGAAGCCAGTGAGGCGCAACGTGAGGGCTGGGTTCATTGTTGACAGCGATTCGGAGTAAAAGAGACTTTCAAAGCTGGAGCTGGATAGTCTGATTTGGTTGGGGTACCTCCTGTTGGAAGTTGGCGCTCTACAAGGTTCATCCTCTATACCCAGCCTGTCCATCGTCTATAAACGTAAACTTTGAGATAGTCCCCTTCGTGAGCGTGTCCTGTGAGTCTATTGTCTTCATGGTAAGGCCTTCGTACGAACGAGGCAAGCACGCTCTCCCTTTTGGTAATCATCAGCTTTGCGTGCAGAAGTACGGGACAGGCAGGAGCACTCGATGAGCAGTGAAGAGAGACCCTCAACTCTCCTATCTCCTCACCAATGCACTATTCCGGCAAGCACTCAACTCCAACTCCGCTTCCACAGGCGCCCTGACCTCGTTCTACCATCCTTCTCACCCACCGCGTTCAACATTTTTCACTTCGAGAACTCTGCAAAATTCTCTTGATCCATGAACCTGTTCACTCTCGATACCGTCCTCCTCAACTTCCTCCTCGTTTCGCAGCTCATCGACTGGCTCAGCATCTACCGCTCCTTGCACCGCATCCAGCACGCCGCCGCCAAAGACAGAAGGGCGCTAGGATGTCAGCTCAAGACCCATCTCAAATGGACCGTCTTCCAATCCGTCCTGCTTCTGCTCGTCATTGTCGAGATGAAGAAGGCAGCTTCGGAGGAGGACGCGTTGGCTACCTGGAATACGACGAAGTTGGAGCTGATGAGAGAGGAGTGTGCGGTGATGGTGGACTGGGTTTGCACTGCCCCGGTTGTGCTTTGTCGGGAGTAGGTCGAGACGTTCCACGAAGCAGCCTTGAGCACTGAGAGGCACTCGCTAATTTTTCTTACTTCATCCCTGGCACAGGACCGGACGATTGCTTACATCGCTGCCCCGGGTCTTTGAGTATGAGAATTGCGGCTGGCCCCGCACGCCTTGGGTGTGCGGATTGCTGTCTGCTTGGCGCTTGTCCAAGGAGTATTGGGTCTCAATTCCACACGTCGGGCGGCTCCTCATCGCCGCAGCGATTTCTGTTGGTGCATCGGGGTTGGCGCTGCACTACAACTAGGTCCATTGAGGATGAATAGCGTCGGACGAGGTTGTGTACTTTGGCTGCTGTGAGCGAGGCTGCAGTGCTCGATGATCAGCAGAGTTCGGTGTTAGAACTTCGTCGGCTCTCTCGTTCTTGGGCGACTACAAGTGGACCTTTCTCTGCTATTCACAAATACATCTGGCTGGGGTGTTTGCATTGTGTCCTCCTTCATTCACCCTTCTCCCTACTGACATAGAGAAAGAATGACGCCGCCGCCGGTTGAGGGTATCAGAAGTAATCTACCTGTACGCCGAGGGTTTGTCGCGTCTGCTCTGCAGCGAACTTTGGGTGACCCAGTGTAGATGGTTCGATGCAGCGCTGCTTTGCGTTCAGGCAGGTAGTGCTATGAACAACGTAGGCACGTCGACGCCTTCTGATGTTCGATAAACCGGGTCGTGCCTTCCTTCTTGAGCATTAGAGATCTCGTTCACCTCGCATGACCACGAAACCCTAAGCACCGCAGGAAACAGGATGAAGCCATTCAATGCCGATTGACGATGTTCAAACCTTCTGAAGCATACAGATACGAAACAGTTCGAGCGAAGTGGGAACAGACTCAAGCGGCTACAGTGCAGGAAGCAAGACGTACCGCAATGCCAGGGCTCACCAACCGGCCGTCTGCGGAACACCCTCTTGCGCAGGCGCCTGCTAATACAGCCCGCAAAAGCTCCCTGCGCAGATTCAGCTCCATCACGTCGTTCGCCAGTCCGTTGAACCCCTTCACTTCCAACCCTTTCGCACGACGTCGTCAGACTACCGACACGACTTTCCGTTCTTCCACCTCAACTGCCAACGACACCGACCAGACAGCCCTTCTCGACGTTCCGGACAGTCGAGAGACATCCTCAATCTTGGACTCGATAACCACCGCCGAGCCTGCCGAGCTTTCGCTGAGAGACTATGACCGAGTGTACACCGGCTTGTCATGGGCGCCGATGCCACTCGCCCCGCCAGCACCTCTTCCACGAAGCCACACCTTGAGCAACTTACCTCTTCCAAGCAAAGCACACAAGAAACCGCTGGCGCCCTCTCGATCGTCAAAAGCTCTTCCACCGGCTAGGAAATCGACGCCGAATACCGTCGACCGCAAACGTACGTCGAGCCAGACGAAGGCGCCCATCCAAGTCATGAGCTTTTCGAGACCACGTGCCGCTCAACGATCGCACACGCAGCCAGCGTTACTGACGATTGGAGAACACGTGGATCAAACAAGTTCCAGAAAGCCTGCGATAAAAGAGAACATCTCACGTTATGCCGCGAAGACCTCGAGTGACGATGATGCATGGAACCCGCCACCGAGCGAAGAGAGTTGGATGAGTTTGAAATACGCAGCTGTTCCAGCGACGAACAAACTCCAGGCAACAACGTGCACTGGCACCCACGCCAAAAGCAGAGACGACGACAAGCAGACCAGGGCAGGCGAAGCAAACAGACTTTACGAAACAGCACACGAATCACTTCCTAAGCCCCTGGCCAGTCACCGCTGGGCCAGCGAACAGGGACATCGCAAACGCCCGTCCTTTGGCGTGGAGATCAAACAGCATCAGCTCCTCTCGCCGCGCAGTCCGCCAACTCCACCTTTCCCAAAGACACCACTGACGGCTGCGACGATCCATGGCGGCAAGCTGAAATCGAAGAATAATTCTGGACCAGTACAGACGACTGAGGCGATCAGTCCTTGCAGCGAAAGGGGGACGCCAATGTCCGTTCGCGATGTCGAAGTGGATTTCTACCACAAGCACGTCAAGGTATGCTTCCGTGGATTCCAGTGAAGTGGCATCTTTGTTCCAGACTCCACCCGCTAACCCATGACTTCAAGATCCACCAACCCCAAGCCATGGGCTACTGGTGCGGCCGCTTCAGCTCCACCAACGACCGCTTCCGCGGCGAGAGCTTCGACGTCGACGAGCGCCCCACCACCAGCGACGCGCCCGCTGTCGCCGATCTGTCGGCCGCAGACCAGCAGCGGCACCGTCGGGTGCTCGTGCATCTGCACTCGCTATGCACGACCGACGCGGCACGGGAGAGCTTCCAGGTACGCCCTCCATCCTCGCCCATTTTAGTAGTCCGAGGATTGAGCGGGACAATGGAGGGAGCTGACAACTGCACCACATACAGGAGTTCCATATCCAGTACGCCAAGGTGACCAAGCAGCCGTGGATAGCGCTGCCGATTCCGACGCCGGTGGGAGTGCGTAGGGACCGCGCGGAGGAGTCAGATGCGTCGACGACGGGGACGACGGGGACGGCGGGGACGCGGAAAGCGAGCTTCTTCGATAGACTGATGGGTAAGGGTAGGACGTCGAGCGGATGAAAGAGAAGGTAGAGGGAGCATGACACGAATGGATGCAGCGGCGTGACAGTAGGTGTAGAAAGGGCAACGAAGAAAGGGCAACGAGGCGTGGACTTTAGGGAGGAGGCTTTTTTCTATGGAGAATTGTTTGACGATATGGCGTCGAGAGCTTGCGAGAGATGTGTAGGGAAATAGCCTCATTCTGTTGGTGGAGAGAGATGTTTGTCTGTTGCCCAAGCCGTAGCTGTTGTAGTGCTAAGAACTCTGAACGCCATACCTGCTGAGGAAGCTTTGATGTACCTCTTGGTCTATCTTGCGCCTCTGAGGCCCCGCCAGTCTACCGGAACCGTTCTATCTTGCGTGTCCACGTGCCTCGTGGTACCTTACGATCTTCATGACGCACTGTAAGCATCGCTGCGTTCAACGAATCAAGGTGCTGTCTCGGCTCAGGCCACAAACACACTTGTCCGTGTCTCTGCCGTTCATCCAGCAGCGCCCGCACCCTTCTTCGGCTTGTTCCTGAAATAGCCCATCAACTGCTCATACCTCGTCACGAAAAACAGTCTCTTCCCGTCGTTCCTCCACACCAACACGCCCAGCGTATCCGCATACTCAACCGCGCCCCTGTACTCCTCCTCGCCGGCAAACTCCTTGAACAGGAACCCGGGCGTCGCGCGCATGCGATCGCCCTCGATCTGCCACAGCCGGATCTGATCGACGACGGTGGGTGGCAGGACGGGGTGTGTCTTGCGCAGCTGCGGATGCGCGTGCGTGGTGAGGTACGAGACGATCTGGTCGGCTGTGATGCCGTACGTGATGGCCGTTTGGATCGACTCTTTCGTCAGCTTGCCGGCGACCATGTTCGGGAAGCGGAGTGTTAGGTGCGTGAAGAGGGCGAGGATGGCGGTCGTGAGGGGGGAGGTCGTGTACGCGTATATGCGGTAGTTGGTTTCGACGATTATAAAACCGGACTTTTCGGATGTCGCAGTGGCGAGCGAGGAGGCGGAAGGGCCGGCGGTCGAGGTTAGTAGCGCGGGTGCGTCAGACGTCAGAGTCGTGGCAAGACGTGTGGGATAGTAGCGTATCGAGTCGGGGCTGCGACGGTAGATCAGACCGAAATCCGCGAGGTCTTCGAGCATTTGGATTTGGGTCGGTGACAGGTTAGCAGTGCTGTAGTCCTGGCCTAGGGTCAGACTACCAAGAGTGAACAGGAAGGACAGAACATCGACCGGGTCCATCTTGAGCTGTAAGACACTGTTAGACATGACACTTTTAGGTTATGTGGTGTACCGCGCGCCATACTTACATTCTCTGCATTATCCAGGTAAACGATGAGCAGGTTCCAGACTTGCCCGTTCGTTTCTTGCAAGAGGAACTCGAATCCCATCTGCGTGATGGTGGGTCTTCTGGCCTTCTCGACAACGAAATTGCCCAACTGGAGCAAAGTCTTTGATCCGTTGCTAATCTCAACTCCTCCTTCCATCCCGGTGCCCGCGCTGCTAACAACGTAGTAGAGGATCGTCTCCCATTGTCTCTGCGCATAAGCGTCGAGAAAGTCGATGCTGACCTGGTGCTTGTCTGGAGTACTGCAGGGGACGCCGAATGATCGATGGTTCCCCCCGCCAGTAAGCGCAAGCCGTAAGGATGCTGCAAACGAATCCGACAGCTTGTATGCTCGAGGGCTAGAGGGGAGGATGTGAAGCCGTTCGAGGACATTCAGTGCTTGATCCTTCTCACTAGAAAACGGGCTCAGCTAGAGTTGTGCGATCTGACTGCAACTGCATACCGACTGCTGTCAGGTCGGACCCAAGCCTCGAGATCGGCCACTGGTAAAGGCTCTGGCATGTACAACATGGCCATGACAAACGTCTTAGCTATCCCCTCAACGGTCTTAGCATACTTGCGCACGCAACGTGCACAGAGACGCAGACTGACCCAAATGCGGCAGCATGCGCCGGAAGATGGCCAGCGCTGTCGAGGGCTGCTGGTATAGCCTGGTGAAGACGGTGCCCGGCAGCTGCTCGAGATACTCGAGAGATCGAAGAGACGCCACCGACATCCTCGCGAATGCTGATGTGAGTCCCTTCGGCCCTGTATGGCTGCCCAGGTATCATCGTGGGCAAGGGCAAGATTGTCAGGGTGAAGTGACGGACGGTATGTATGAGAAACGTTGGTGGAAGCCCGAAGTCGCCATCACGTGAAGTGCTGACGCCCTTCCCCCCCCTCCCCTCCACCTCACCTCTCTCCTCCCGTATACACTGCACCTGCACACTGAAGAGAACGACGCCTTTGCAGCTGGGCGAGGCCGATCGTCGTTGTGCCGACCACCCAAGATGCAGTTGACCAATATGCTCTCGTTCAAGGCACTAGTCTCCAAGATCCACCCTCCACTCCCTTTGAACCCTCGAGAGTCGAAGCAGCTGCTGTCCCTCATCACAGCTTCTTTCAGACAGCAACTTGATCAGGAACATCCACGATTCCCCACCGAGAGAGTTCAGCATAATGCCGATCCACGTTCAGCGTCCAGAAACTCAGCAGAACGCGACCATTCGACGCACCTGTCTTCACAAGCGTCTGCCAGCAGCCACCTCGAATCAATTCTTACAAGCCCACTGCTTGCCGAGCGATCCTTTAGGCGCTCCGCCTCACCAATGCGCACGGGGAGCCTCATCACAGAAGCGCAGCGAATGATGAGTGAGCCCATGGAATGGTTTGAAGAGCATATTAAGAGGGGTACCGCCACCTTCGAGAGAGCCAGGCTGTGTCTCACAACGTGCCAAAGAAATATCCTGGCATCACCCGTACTCTCAGTAGAGCAAGCTGTCAAGGGTAGCAATGCAGGCCTGAAAATCTACAACTGGTTACGATCAAGCGGAACCGATTATTCGAGCGATTTTATGACAGATCGACCATTTCTCAAAGTCTTAACTTACTTCCTAGTAACCGAGCGGCGCCAAGGAGAAATAATGCTCTGGATCACAAGGCAGCAACCTTGTCTGACTGATGGTACACGGCTTGATGCAAAGGAACTCCATAGGTGGAAGACCTACCTGCTATTCAGATTACTCTCGGAGCAGAATTCACGGGATGGAGGCTTTGACGTAGCTCTTGGCAGCTTCCTCAAGGTCATCGGTCACTTGAACTCTGCAACGAACCCCATGCCAAAAGAATTGGCACAGCCCTTTCTCCCTGGTTGCTATGCTGGTGGCATGTATCTTACTCGGCAGCTCACGCAAGAAGCTTCTCATTCACGCAATCCGGCGCTCTTCGACCATTTTGTGGCGAGCGTGCCGGCATGGACGACGTCCAAAGTAGACTTGACAAAGGCTCGACTGTTGTGCTACCATCCAACCAACCCAACTGCAGGTCCGGCTCTGACGTATCTGAGGAGCCCAAAAGTCTCGCCGGAGGCGATCAAAGCACTCTCCATCAAGGATCGCCGACAGCTTGCTCAGCTGTGTCTCGGGACTGCGAGCCTTTTGGTCGCACAGGAGAAGTATGAAGACGCTACGTGGACTCTAGAGTTCGCGAGGGATAGGTTCCCGGAAGACTTAGGCTTGGTGCGGCCTGTGTTGTCGACTGGGGGCAACGAGAGGCCCGAACGTAGAAGCTCGGCCAAAGAAGCCGGGCTCGCTGAAGACGAGGAGCTGAATAATCTGCGTCTGCTTGACGGGCTGAGCTTGGGTTAGCTGTGCTGGACATGCCTCTCGGAGGAACGCTCTCCAGAAGCGTACGGACAAGCTTGAGGATTACACGCATCGGTGCCTGTGATGTCAGACCTCGCGAGAATCACCGTGTACTCACTGCGACCATTGGTACTGAAGAGCGCGACAACCTTGAGATCTCTACTATCCTCGCTTCGTGACCTACGGATCATGAAATCCTTCTCGGCCTCTACGTCTCTTGGTTGTCTGGTCCATAGAGTGCCGAACATGTCGGCCATGTTTCGGAACTATGCAACGGAGCTCATGGCCGTGACCGATTCTCAGCCCAGACTATACGCACAAGAGATCCTCCCAACATTGCGGCCACACACCAGCAGCGCATCGCATGGTGTTCCGGTGCGCACCAGTAGTCCCTTCTTGTCCGTCGTATGGCCATCCTCAGCTAGTCTAGTACCTTTGACATAGATGCTGTATGAAGAAGGATCTGTGGAGAAGAGATAGTATTGCGAAGCCAACGCGTGCGATATGCAGAGGCTCACTATCTGTTCAAGCGACACAGGCTGTGTGTTGAGCTCTATCGGCTTGTGGGTTGTTCATCGCGCTGGAATGGCCACTTTCCAGAGAGCGATTGTATCGGAATTCTAACTCAGAGGATGATGGAACAGAGGTCGTAATGACCCTGGAAGTACCGTCTGGAGGCAGGCACTATGAACATTATCACCGGAAGATTACGTCAGCACGTTCACGCGGCACAAAGCCCGCTTTGTGAACGAGTTTCGAGAGGTAGCGCGACAAATGGGCTACCTGTAGGACACACTGTCGCTTTGAACAGAACACCTCGATGCTACAACGCCCCTAGCTCTCGACTCGCATGTCGCAGATCATCTAAAAGGATGTCACTTGCCTTTGCCGTACACCACAAGAGATTAGGAACGTCCACATCTCGCATTTTGCTCCTCGCAGTCTACCGGTCTAAGATGGTCTCAGATGCTATCGATCCCTGCCGAGACAACTGCACATACCCCAGACTCTCACTGCACGTCTTTCTCCGTCTTCCCATCATCTCTATGCAGAGAACAAAGCAACACTGTGTTTTCAACACAATTCCGTCTCAGAGCCATGTCCCTTCGTCGAC
>NAJN01001216.1:0-13048 GCA_005059845.1 Cryomyces minteri
ACTTGTCTTGCTTGTTCATGTCCCGCCGTCGCATGCTTCGGATCTCGTCCATGATGTGCAAGAGAACAGCTTCAGGGCAACGTGCTCTCTCTACACCATGCCTTGCTGGGTTCCGTACGTATCGCCGTGTGACGTCCATCGCGCCATCAGCTGAGAAGGCTATGCAGTAGCCGAGCTTCTTGCCCCAGCCTGAGTGGACTGTCAGCATCGCTGGAGTGCATTGCAGGAGGATGGGATAACATACCTTCAGTGTACAACCGTGGGTTGTCCCAAGCTTCTTCGCAGGCATCGACGTGAACCCACCTCTTCTTGTGTACGGAATAAACCTCTGTCCACACGTGGTCTTCCGAGTTCCATACCCATCTGACTCTCGACCCCACAGCCCGGCAAAGCATGCTAAAACAGTTCGCCCATTCTCCACAACGACCCTTCCTTGTCTGCAACAACACGAAGGCGTCGTTGTACCTTGGAAATCTTTCGTATCCACGGTAACCCTGGTTGGAGCACTGGTACAGCTCGACGCGGTTTGCGCCTCTCGCTTGCTCATCTGGGGTTGGCGCGGCCATACCGATGGCTACTGTAGGCGCGTAGCAATTGGAGCACTTCGGGTTGTTGACCCATTCGAAGAACGATCGCTTGAACCACTTGAGAAGAGCTCGTATGACGCAGTCCTGGTAACCCCATGCCGCTCTGGTCCCGTTGCCTAGACTCTCCGCTTCGGCCTGGAAGATATCGCTCTCTTCCTGTGCCTCGTTGTATATTCGCTCCAATGGAATCGATGCGAGTGCTTCGTCTAGTAATCCTGGGTTCTCCCATTTGCAAGGCATGTTGGACAGTGAGTGCATCATGTTCTTGAAGCGGAGAGACTTGGCATCGGTCGGCGGTGTCGGTACGAGTGGGATGTTGCGCAGCGACGTATATGACGGCGGCAACGAGCTGTTTGGTGATTTTTGGGAGGTCGGCTGCGACGTTGTCGATGTTTGGTAGTCGTAGCCATGTCGTAGTGGAGGCTCTGCATGTGAAGGGCGTGGTGCGAAGAGTTCTCTGGGCGCAGGTGACTCGGATCTCGACTGCGACGGCCGCTGGCTCAATGCGTTCATCCTCTGCGTGCTCAAGACCTGTCGGAATTGGTTCGTCAAGTCCTTGGCCCAGGTCTCTTCGACTGCCGGCGGTGGCACTGGCTTCCTCCGAAGCGGTGCTCGGTCGGCCATGATACGGGTGTGTGGTTGATATCGGTGAGGTCGTAGGAGTGTCCACGATTGTATGCTGCTATGCTGCCGAGTCGGGTCGAGTCGAGTGTTGTCCGGTGACGAAGAGAGCGTAGTGTCGTTCGAGTGTGCGGAGATGCTTTGCGACCGCAGCACTGCACAGCGCTGGCCTGCACCGAGTATGCGATCGGCTACCGGTGCGCAACAACACCAAACATCAATGGGAACGTGTTGTTGGAGTCGATGTGCTCCGGCGACGGTGATAACGGGAATCTTTGGGTGGTGGTGTTAATCAGATGGGCGGCGACCAGGTGCTGAGGTGAGGAAGGTTCAGATTGTGGGCAGGAGCAAGACCCTTGGGCTTGGTCGAGTCGAGATGGTGGCAGCTGGCAGCCCAGCGTCGTCAGTCTGAACGCGTGGCCCGCTTCCGCTTCTCGATGACAGTGCACGGCTCGGCCAATGAGCGCTCCACAGTATCCTCTCCACAAAGACTCGGCTTGCACCGCGATCGAAGCTGGGGAGCGGGCGCGCAGTGGAGCGGTGCTGCTGTTTCACTGGAGAGAGTGGAAAGTCGAGAGGCCCGTCGTTGCGGACAATGAATCCCTTCGCATCGACGAGGAGGCGAGTCCAGAGGGTTCAGAGTGTGGCTTGGCGTCAAAGATACTTCCACCGCGGCCGCACCGAAGCCTTAAGTTGCTGGACAATCTGCTGGCGCGTCTGCAGGGCCCCCAAGTTCTGTGGATCGTGGCTGACAGCCGCGGCAGCTGCGCCTCAGCCTCTCCGCCGACGACGAGGAAGAAGACGCGAGCAATGGACGAGCAGAAGGGGGAGCGGCATGCATGCACCACAGGACGTCCCAGCTGCGCCGAGCAACACCTCACGAAGGCAGTCGATCGTTGATCTGGAGAGGCCACCCACGCCTCGTAACACGGACGACTACCTTACGCGTGTGCTGTCGCTGTCTCTTGGCACCTGCCACCAAAGCAGTATAGCGCTCCCAGACCGGCACAACACGCCAGACTCCACAGTCTGTGTATCAGATGAACGACGGTCGCATTTGGGACGTGTCTATAACCAGAGTGCAGTGGTACGTACCGTAGCTGCTGAACGGGACTGTACGAGGGACAAGGGTGTTTCAATGTCAGCAATTGCTCAAAGCATGCCATCATCCGGAACCAGAAATTCATGTCTCCATGCTCGCCATGTTGATCCGCACTGGTCCTGTGGGAAGATGTTCTCACCGTCGATGAGACAATCCATCAATGTGCTTCGAATTGTTGGAGGTAGAAGGAAGCGTCGACACTTACGCGGCCACCACCGATATTGTCGCGGCAAAGACACTACGCAACCCACTATCGCGTCTGGGAAGCTCAATTGAGGTGTCTTCGATGGCTCTAGCCTATCTGACTCGGCGCAAGAATACCAAGAGCTGGCGGACTACGCGTCGTTCAATAACCAGCGGCGGCCCGTTGTACAAACGCGGCATGAGACGTACACGGTGATGCAGATTTGCGCCGTCGCTGATGCAATATCGCCATACAGGAGGACATTCAACAAGCCGTGGTTCTAGTTCCGCTCATGGTCTCCCACGAACCTCGCTGGGAGATTCAGATCCAGAGCGGTCTCTCCACCAGTACAACCTCGAGAGGTCTTTCCGACTCTTCTCGACCAGTCTCGACCAGGGATTTGTTCGAGTCTTCGTCAGCTCCCTCGTCGCTTATAGCCACGATTCCCAGTATCGGCCGATACTTATATGAGCACCACCAGCTTCTCTTTGGTGTGCCATCAGCAATTGCCAGTTCGGTACCGTTGGTTGTTGCGACAGCGTTCTCCTCAACGCCATCAGAGCGTTCATCATTCCCTCTTCGCAGTACTTCTAGGGCAGCAGTCTCGTCACCGGATTCGTCATCCAAGCTCTCTGCTTGTCGCTCATCTAGCGATGCCCACTGGCTGCCGTCGGTATCGGTTCCTTGGATCTTCCGTATCTTTCGTGCAAGCCCTTTCAACTCCTGCTCTGGGACCTTGCTGCCAGCGCCAGTGGTGTGCCTCCGCAAGTCCTCTACCTCTTGCACGTCCTCCTCGTCCTCCTGTATCGTACTCCGTTTGCGCTTCCTTCCCATACTCTTGTACCCATCTGCAACGCTGTTGCTCAAGCTTTGCTGTTTTGTTTCTGTACGGGTGGGAAAGTCCCGAGAAACGTCGAACATGTAAAGCCAGCTAGTACCGTAGAGCCATAGCGCTGTCGATCGCTAGTAACATCCCAAACACAGCCCATTGCCCGGTCGCGGACGCCTCTGAACTCATCGGGCAAGCTGGAAGTGGGATTCCTTCTGGACCAGTCAGACAATCTGCCGGCAAGTACGTCGAACTCGTATATATGATGTTGTGCACTCATGACGAACAGGCGGTGCTCGCCCGAGGGCAATTCATGTGAATGTGCGAGCGGATTATGCCGTGTTGGATGCAAGCCTGGGTTACCGTTGGCCTGCGTGTGAGGAGCCAAACTTGGCGAAGGGCGGAAAGAGAGCACTAATGGTGCGGAGTCAAGCCTGGGGAGAAGATGTCCAGATGGGTTGCAAATCCAGTGCTGTCCGTACACAACAGTGGGGTGCTTCTCTTCATCTTCGTCTGAGTCTTCTGACGAGGAACGCAGGGATGCAGTGTCGGATCCTGTACTGACTGCAGGAGCTGTGAGGTCTTCGTGACCTTCTACAACCCAGCTATCGAGAAACCCAGCAAGATCTCCGACCACCAAAACACCGCTGTCTGGAGAAAATTCGGCACGGGTGATCACCCGATCGTAGGTATCTAGGCCGGCCCGATGTGAATCCTTCCTGTGCAGTCGTCTCAACTCAACAGTGACTAGTGCAAAACTGGAACTGCTCGAAGTTTGGTCTCTCACAACTCGAACGAGAAGGACCTCGCTTCTCATAGTCACAATCGCCAGCCACCTTCCATCCGGTGAGAAACGAACGATACGCGCGCCAGATGTTGAACGTCTCTGTGGAAGGTCGATCTTGCGAATACGTAGGCCGTAGTGTGGTTCTGCATTCCGCGGATGGAGCTCAAAAACCTTGACCTCAACTGAAGTTGAGACGGCCAAATGCTTCCCATCTCTGGTGATCGCTGCCGAAGTGATGTTGTCGTCTCCTTTGATCGCAATCCGGGCAACGAGCTTGCGACTGTTCTCGTGCTGCCTCCCTATTCGCCAGATGTTAACATCTCTGTCCCACCAGCTAACGAGTAGACGTTGACCCGGCGCCCCTGCCACAGCGGGCTGTTGAGGCACTCCAGGTAAGTTGCGGTGGTTTTCTCTGCCAAACTCGCGAAGTGGTGTAATGATTGGATTTACGTCAACGCCTAAGCGTCTGTCAGCTACAACTTACAAGTATGGGTGACTGCTTTACCTCCTGACACCACAACGCTCATTGAGTTATTCTCAAATGCAGCCATTGTCTTGACGTCATGTTTGTGAATTCTCCGGTGTGTGATCTTGGCCCACCGCTTCTTCGCACCTTCGCCCCCTGTTTGTCTATAGACCACCGTTCGGCGGTCCATACCACCTGAAAGGACAGTGTGACCGTCTTGACTCGTGACGATGTCCAACACATCCGACTCGTGACCCGCTACCCGCTGCAATAGAGAGTACGACTTCCCATCCCAGAATCGCACTTCGCCAGTCGAATCTCCCGAGACTATGTTTCCGTTGGGCAGAGATCTCACAGCCCATACCAATATCTCGCGAGGGCCACCGGGCTGCCCAGCACCAAGAGACATATTTCGAAGAAGCGAGGACTTGCGTACGTCGTATACCCGGATTGTACTATCGGCAAACCCTGCAACAACTGTGTGCCGGTTTTGGTATGTGACACTGAGACACCTCGCTTTCTTCGCGCTCGCTCGCGTGACGAACTTTTCGAATGTCAAGTCATTGTCTGCTGTAGACAGTACTGCCAGCGAGCCATCGGCACATCCTGCCACGAGATTCTGACCCTTCCACCCCTCCCCGCTCTGAACAGGCTCTTGTCCTTGTTGCTCCTTCATCTTTTTCGCGGGTTGCCATCTTGGCTGAGCAGCTAGACACCAAATCTCGCTGTGGTTCCCGCTATACTGCCGCAGCGGCAAGCCTGTACTGAGGCTCCATTCTGTTACCGCACTCGAGAACCCTATGCTGAAGAGGCGCAGCTGTCCAACCACCTGTTTCCCGTCTGCATCGACCTCGTCTGGCTCTTGTGTCCATACCAAGCCCTCAATGGTCCTGCCGTTACCACCTGGAAACGTCGTCTCGTGCGCCCAAGCACCTTTGAGCGGGTTCCAGATCTCTATGTCGCCATTTGCGCGTCCAATGGCCAAGCGCAGAGGTGCAGGTTTGCCACCAGAGCCGCCCTTGTCGGAAGATCGTGAGAAAGCGAGGGCGTTGATCGTTGAAGGTGGATAGGGCACGAATCGAGCGCGGTGGATGTCCATATTGGCGGTGACGATTTCGGGGTGCGGGCAATCGAGATCGGTGGACTAGCTCCACAGGGAAGGAGGGCACTCAACGGACCATATTCGAACCAAATTACAAGATCGCAGGCCGACTACAAGCTGGGGAAAGTGAACTATTGATTGCTGAGCTACCTCCAATAGATTTGTGAAGCCAATCCAAAATTTCCAGACGTCGGAGGTTGGATATTCTCCACACCGACGCTAGCACGACTCATGCAATGCGGCATCATGACTCTACCTCCTTCCCTCTACTCTATGCCGCAAGGTCATACTAGGAGTCTGCTTCATACAGCCTGGAACGCCTCCGAAGAAGTCGGAGAGAGCTCTTCAGCCGATGTATCATGTTGCCTCCACCGTCTTTGGGTAGCGACTCCCTGAGCATTGAATATCCTTTGACCGCACGTCCAAATTGATCTGGCTGCAGTTTGTATCACCAAAAAGTATGGTACGCTGCTGCATGATCGTCACCTCTGATGTTGTGGTACACAGGACCCTGTGGGTGAGTAACGTTCACCACGGGGTTACAACATGTGGAGTCCTCGCGCTTGCGACATGCGAAGCGCTGGAGTCACAGCGTCCGCCGCTAACCGTTGATGCAAGGTGAAGCAAGGACAATGGGGTATGACGAACGATTGCGTCCGATACGCCTCTATTTAGAGATATGTGCATCTCGGACGAAGAAAATTTTCATCCTTGAGTATCTCTCACCTGAAGTTGTCCGATGGTAACTCACCAGTACAAGATGTCCCCCTACGTCAGGTCGTGCAGGCACTGCCTGATCGGCGAAGCAAGGCCAGCGCGTCAGGCCACACTGGACTACAAGACAAGAAGCACAGCACTGACGCATGTCAGAGATCTCCTATCGGGCTCGCACGAACAGCGACCCACAATCCCTTCACCCACTATGACGGCCGGCTATTGTACAGCGGGCGTCAAGATCTCCTCATCAGCATGTGAATACCAGGTCAATCTTGGCCAGACTATACGAGTTCGGGAGATCGGAAAGCGCCTGGGCGAGGTTCTTTTGAGTGCTCTGCACTCGTACACCAGAAAGACTTTCCTAGGAGCTGGATGTGCTGATTGATACAGTAAATGCTAGCAGGCCATTTCAACTCCATAGTCTGTTCACTAATAGGAAGGGAATCATTCCCAGATGCTGTACGCCGATGCGAATTGGACGAGGTCGGAATCGTGCTTTGGCAGCTTGGGAAGATTAAAGGGATGTAAAAGCACATCTTGGGTCGACAGATGAAGTTTCTGCAGGATGCTTGCTGAATCTGCAGAGCTCCGGCGCCGAAATGCCGCAAGTGAGATTGATACTGCGCTATCAGCCGCATCAGATTGAGCGAGATTGAGATCTAAAGGAGAGCTGAGGAGCCTGAGATGGTATGGACCTTCGCAGCGGCAGCTACATCCTCTGATTTAGTTAGGGGTGGTCTCGCCTTGAAGAGTATCTGCAGCTGTGTCTCTACGGATCACGGAATCTCAGCAAGACTAAACGCCGATGTCCACTAATGCGGGTTATCGCATCGTACTGCAACTTACACACGGCGCCAGTTCCCATGTTCCGTTTGCCTTGCGGGGAGGAGCGAAGCAACGGGACGCGGGGCATATTTTTTGAGGTGAGGAGTAGACGGAGTGGCTGGAAGAGACACGTGAAGCATTGTGAGATATTCGAGTTACCATGGCAAGTCCACCAGTCGAGATTGGGTCGCGAGCAACAGCCCTGACTGTCTTTGTGTGTAAAGACCGAACGTCTTTCCACAGCAGCAGGTGAGATCTGAATAGGGATGCAGTCTTTACTTTTCAGCTGTGCTGGGCTGACTCCTTGACAGACAATCTTGAATCAATGGTCGGCCAGATTCAACCGAGCCTAGTTCCGCCGTAACAATTCATGACTTAGAGCTGCGGCGAGACACTGTCTTGCATCAATGTCTTAATGGGTGGGTATCGATCGCTATAGAGGATGACACTTGGAGTAGAGCAGTCCTTGCGGACCGAAATACGCCGAGCAGTCTACGTAGAGTTGCTGAAATGCTAGCCACAACTTTTAACACCCGATCGTGAAGTGATCCAGAAAGCGGGCTGGGCGATGAGGACTATTGCCTTGGTAACGACCTCGATGAATGGATTCCAGCATGACCGAGTCAGGGATCACACTGATGACAAGTAGATGACCCGTCGTCGAGGCCGAGCCGTGAGTTAAGAGGGCGCCGAGGCCAGCCTTCCCCTCAGTTCGCGTGAAGCACACGGACGGTGACGACAAGCCATCACACACTGGCTTCAGAGCTGAGGTCGCGTGTCCCTCGCACAAGAGTGAGACTTTTGGTTGCATATACAGGACCGCTGGAAGAGGCTCGTTGTCGGCAAGAATCGCACAGATCGTGATGCATGATAGCGTAGGCAAAAATGCTGCATCGCATTCAGGATATGCAGATAATAGGTGTAACCTGCATATTCTCGTCTGTAAAGCGTGAAATGCCGAGTTCTTCCGGCCGCCTAAGTGCAGCTTCTAGGAGGCCTGGCGTGTTTTTGGCAAGGAGCCCCCTGCGAAGATCGGTGACATTTAGTTCAGGTTGATCAAAGGATCGTCGAATCGATCTCGAAAAATCAGATGATTTATTTGACAAGCCGCTCCGGCCTGAAGCCGTCGAAGTTCGACAAGTCGCGTGTCGGAGATTGCGTCATTTGGTCCACGTACGAGCGCGTGAAGGCCACAGAAACCCACTTACGAAGATTAGCCAGGGGGCAAACGTTATGGGCCGCCGTCCTTGGCGGAAGACGAGCTGCCGTGCTCAGGAGGTTGCCGCATCAACAAGGTATCCATGGATCGCTCTCAGCCTTCACGACGGTCTGCGGACGCCATTGAACACAGCGTGACGGGATGAGTGGAAGGTCCATGGCTCAATTGGCTCGGAAAGCCTGTCACGTCGCCGACAGCTCCGCTAAACGAGCAGTAGACTGCGTGCGTGGAGCTTCAAGCAAGTGAGGAGATGCTGACGGCGGGGTCCATATGCAGAATTCGAATGATACTTTTAGTCAGGACTCATGTGCGTCGCTGCTGTCACTGCAGCCATCGTGTGTGCGGGGAGGGTTTACCAGCTCTCAAACGTGCACTGGGCTTCATGTGCGTGTATCTCTCTCCTGTACCTATAACTTGCCGAGCATCTTTCCAGACGAGCCTTGTTTTCGTGACACAGCTCAGCCGGTAGCGACACGACACGACGGGAGCTGTTGCACGACATGGGGTGATCACTAGCAATCGGCAGGCACAAAGACTCCGCACGTTGGGTATACCATACCTTCAAGTCTCGCAAAGCCAACAATTTCTCATCACCGTCCAGAGCAAACAACGCTCTCTGCCAGCTGTTCGGACCTTTGCAGATACGAGGACAGTGTCCAGACGCATTTGTAGATCTGAATTTTGTTCTGGAGCTATTTATGCAGGAGTACAGCTGAGACAGAGGAGCTGTAGCGAAGCGCCGAAGGATTTCTAGCCGTGACCCACGGGTGATGATTCAAAGAAAGATGGAGCAACGACCTGATTCGTGACAACCTCGAAGCCGAGTGTCAAAGGCGTTGTCAGAGTCTCGATTCGACGCGACGCACGTATACCGGTATCCATAGTGGTTGCATCAAGACGCGTCTGGGCGTGTGTGGTATCAGATGTCTTTGGGGGCCCGACAAGTAGCAGGGGGCTGCCGGGGAGACCGGGTATGCATCCCTCTGGGTAGGAGGGTCTCTAGCAATGTCAAAAAAGTGACGGTTGGACGAATCCGGGGTAATGTTAGCCACAGGCAACTTTGTATCAGTGCATTGGAACGCGGAACTGGGACAAGTTGGAGGCGTCCAAGAGCTGCAGTGCCGGCCTGGTCAGCAGCTAGGCGAGCCAGTTCCTGTACAGCTTTGTTAGCCACTCACGCAGTTTGAAGGGGAAGCTTGCCGTCAGTCCCGTCGCCCGTGCCGTTTCAGTCTCGCCATCGACACAGCACGCGACGCGTTGGAGAAGTGAGAATGACAATTGGCTTGTTCTACTGCACAGACAGACCGTATAACTTGCGAAGCATGTATTGAGCCAGACGATGCACTTGAGACAGGAGCCGTGACTGAGACGGTTTCAGGCATTGTGACCGGAGTATACCAAACGGCGTCTGTATAGCGAACATCGCATTTAGCACAATTGTCGAGTGACACGAGAGTCGATCTGTCTCGAAAGCGCGTCAGGGCCTGTACTTGTAAGGTAGAGTGCTTGCAGGTGAGTCCATGCTAGAGTGGGCCACCGAAAGGCAAAGCAGGCAAGGCAGGTCAAGCGTTAGAGTCAGCCGTGCGTGAGGACTGGCCGTCAGTTGCCCAGGATTGGATCTCGGG
The DNA here is from genome assembly GCA_005059845.1 of Cryomyces minteri. Classification (NCBI taxonomy): domain Eukaryota; kingdom Fungi; phylum Ascomycota; class Dothideomycetes; genus Cryomyces; species Cryomyces minteri. Next base: position 10,065 of record NAJN01001216.1, read on the forward strand.
CGCTGGGGCCACTTCGACCGGGAGCCCCATAGTACGAGTAGTACCTTAGCTGTTAAACTATCCTCACCACGACACCCAGCCGGTCCACCAGCGAAGCGTGTCGCGAGAACCTCGTTTCTCTTTCTCTTCTCATCCTCCTCTCCCTTCCCACCCCTTCTGTCAAAGAGAGCTGTGTTCTCTAGGAGTAGAAGACGTGTCCGACTCCTTCGTCTCGGCACTGCAGCTCTCCAGCACAGCAATCTCTCTCACCTCGAGTCCGAGCTCCTATCCGGCCGGCCGTCATACTCTCAACTTGACCGCGCTCTCCTCTACCACCACCGCTCTCATCCACATCCATCCCTCTCCATCTCTCCCGAGTCCACCAATTGAAGGGACCCTGTCCTCACAACCTCTCGTCGAGCTCTCCTCTTCGTTGATCGTAGAGTTCCTCATCGGCCGGGAAGCACCACCCCCTCCAGTCGACTCCTGAAGCACGTCTTCCCCGTGTTCTCAAAACCTGTCAGATTCATTTCTGTTGTTCGTCATTGTTCACTGGTAAGCTTCTCGTCCCTTCTGAGCACTGCAGATCCCAGAAACCCGTGTTCCCCAAAGAATCTGCGAATACGCCATCCACCCTCCAGGCCACCAGTTCCACAGTTCGGATTGACCTACGACCGCCTTGTTCCTCGGAGTGCGGAACCTGCTGCAATTGATGGAGGAGGAAGACCTGCAATTGGAACACAAAGATAATGGATGGCTTGGGAGGTCCGAACCTGCACCGTATTCTGTTCTGCTGGCCAGTCTTGCTTTGGAGCTTCACGAGCTCCATTGCTTTGGACGTCGTGAGAGACATTGCTGGGCTTGGTGTGTGTGTGAGTCGTGCTGGGTTGGAACAACTCTGCCGGTCCTTCAAGAGTTTGGGGGACTTCGAGTGGCATCCCGAACTTCAACGCTCTTGCTTCCACAACCATCGACACACCGGACACTTTCACACATTGTCGGAAAAGACCAAAGGCTATGTGGTCATTTGCTTGCGGCCTTGGACCTTTTGAATCATCCTCTGGTGAATCTGCCCATTGAACGATGGTCAAGAAGCTACGATTCTGGAACACATCATGGCGATGCAGATTATGACAGCCAGCGTTGGTTCAAACCTAGACGGGGACTGAGGCTTCACGGATTCCAGTTGGCCTTCATGACTGTAACATCATTCCTGACGAAATTGGCCTACAACCGTACCTTGATCTTGATGATCCAACCCAGATCCTCGGAGATTATCAGCCTCGGATACCACATTTCTCTCTTGTCTACACCTTTCCACTCTCACTGACATCATCTATCGACAGTCACATTGGCTTCTTTCGGTTTCTACCGACAGCAATCCTCCCTCACTCAAGATAATTGCGTCGCAAGATCGCCCAGCACATCGGACATCCCCTGACACCAAATTCTTCCAAGGTGAGCAAGAATCTGGACTGGAAGTGCCTCACCTTATCACTTCTGACCCGTTGATCACCCTTTACTGATTAGTGCCCCTTGCTTCAGACTCGTGCTCCTACCACACCTGGGAAGTGTCGCACATTCCCCAGGTTTGCAAGGTCACCCCTGGATAACTGCAGTACATCCTGCCGGCACGTACCGACAGCTGCCGACGGTTGTGGAGACGTTAGCTCGTTCTTCACCAGCTCTCCGAAGCCACTTCGGTGCGGTATCATTTCCACTAGGAAGGCTTTCGGCTAGGCGTGCCATTCCAGCTCATTCGATTCACGAGCCTCAACCTAGCAAGGGACGCAAGCCATCTCGAGACCTTCTGGAGGCCTATTCTTCTTTTCGATACACTACTTCACTCCTTAGAAGTGTAGAACTTAATTTAATTCTTGAGGTATGCACAATCTCTGTTCTTCGAGCCTTACATCTCACCAACCGCGTCTAAGCCGCGTCTGCGATTGAAAGCTGACTTTCCACGCACGTCCCAGGCCTCACCCGGGCATCTACTATAACTGAAGTCCCAGCCTCAAACGGTCGGAGGCATCTCAGGCATTCTAGACCCTTTCCAACGAACTTCCAACTAATTACAGTCCTTTACCTTCCAACACGAAGGCAATCACACTCCTTAATATAACTCTCCTTTTCGCTATCGGTCGTCCTCGGAAAGTTGCCCCGTCTTCATTTTACTCTGGTCTTGTTTAGCTCTGGCCAAAACACCTCCACTCGTTTGAACCACGCTCCCACACGCCTCACGACTGATCATGGCCTACCTCAATCAGCAACCGTTTGTCACCAGTCGTGGATACTGTGACAGCTTCTTTGCGGAATCGGATGATGACGATGAGATCTACGCTGTGCGTGCTGAAGCCCGGGAGCGAGCGCGTGTCGTTGCACGCACACGGCAACGAGAGATGGCAGAAGATCTGTCGCAGATGACACGTGAAGAGTATGAGGAGGACATTTTAGACCACATGGAGAACATGGAGGTCAGTCTCATACAACAAGAACACTCTCGCTTTCTATGACTAATATCTGGCAGACTGAAACGATGCCAGACGTGAACTCCATCGACATCCAGACTGAGATTCAATGGTTCATGCGTCCGTATCTCTTGGACTTCCTCATCGAAGCCCATCATGCCTTTCAGCTGCTACCCGAGACTCTCTTCCTTGCTGTCAATCTGCTTGACCGATACTGCTCTAGAAGAGTGGTGTACAAGCGACACTACCAGTTGGTCGGCTGCGCTGCCCTTCTCATTGCAGCAAAGTATGGCGATCGAAAAGAACGCGTACCAACGATAGGAGAGCTAAGATCCATGTGTTGTGCGCTCTACGATCACGACATGTTCACGCAGATGGAGTGGCACGTTCTTCAGACTCTGAACTGGATTATCGGACATCCAACTGTGGACAATTTTCTGCAAATTGCGCTTGCCGAGCTTCCAGAAGACGACCCCGAGGTTGAGCATATGTCTTTGTACATCTGTGAGATTGCTCTCTACCACAAGGAGTTCGTAT
>NAJN01001217.1:0-13032 GCA_005059845.1 Cryomyces minteri
TCCCTTCTGCGCCTCCAGTTCTGCGGCTCTCTTGCGCTCCTCTTCGTCCGCCCGCCGGCGTGCTTCTGCCCGCTTCATCGCCACGTTGATGATCCGTCCCGTTGCGTCGCGATAGATTGTCTCCTGCCCTTTGCCTGCGGCTTCGGCACCCATCCGTTCGAACGCTTTGCGCTCCGCGGCTTGTCGGTGTTGAAGCGCTGCGGTCACTTGATCCGCGGTCTGCAAGCCTGCGTGAGCGCCCGACTCCATCTTCAGCACTCCGTCTTGGTCTAGCACCTCTGGCTCGTCCTCGTCTACGTTCCTGTTCGCATTCGGTTCCGCTGCGGCCGAGGCGATGATGGCGTCTGCCGCAGCTTGGTCGGCGTTCGATGGAGCGAGCGTGCCCACAGCCTTCCAGCTGTTCTTCTTGGTCTTGCGGAACTCCGCCGAGTTGCCGGACACTGTTGTTGGGCCATCGTCGTTGTCTCCGTTGGCGTTGCCGGAGTTCCAGCCAAGGACATCGTCTTCGGCGATGACTAGGCCGGCGGAGCGTGCGGTAGTATCTTTTCTTTTGCGCTTTTTGGATTTCTTATCGGTGGAGACGTCGGCTGTGAGGTAGTTCTTTGCGAGGTAGTCCGCAAGCGACATCTCGTAAGAGCAGCACTGGGCGGATCGAGTGGTTTGAGCTGAGCGTTGCTTAGACGAAGCAGTCGTAAAGTTGGAGATCACGTGAAGGGTGTGCAAATAGTGCAAATCCTCGCGGCATTTGACGTTGTACATGCAGCAAGTACCTTACTCGTCTTGACATGCATCATCTAATTACCTCGACGTCGTGCGAGCATGTCTTGTCCAGGCGTCGCAATAGACGACCTTGCTGAGAGTCCTTCGTTTGAGACTGCATAGCTCAGTATGGCACGCAGCGACGAAGCAGCGGCCTGGTTCCACGCTGTCTATTCAGCGGTTCAAGAGATACCCCGTGGGAGAGTCACGTCTTACAGTCATATTGCGACTCTTCTGGGCAGACGTACGTTCTCTGGCACACCACATTGAGCTTCACTAACGTAGCCTTGGTCGCCACAGCTCAATGTCCACGGTCGGTTGCGTTGCACACAAGTAAATCAATCTAGGCTGACCAGGAGCTGTTCAGTCAAGTCGGTGTCTGCCTCAAACACCTTCCTTCGGCGACCAGTGATGCGAACGAGGACTTCAACAGTGACAATGTGCCCTGGCAACGTGTGATCAATGCCAAAGGACGCATCAGGTTAAGGTGAGTTGGCGACTTATCAGGATCCCGGATGTCCCCGATCGTTCCGTTGATAGAACAAAGAGGGCCTTCAGGTGCGACGAGTCAAGCCGCGGCGCTGAGACGAGAAGGCGTGGAAGTGGGAAGAGGGAGTCTGGGAGAGTTCACTGTGGACTTCGCAACATACGGCTGGTTCCCAGAGGAGCTGCCCAGTCGGCTGGGGGAGGACGGCAGCAACGACTCGGACAGTGAAGGCGTAGACGCATGAGGGGACTCGTTCTCTGTGACTGGTGTGATGGACAGTGGCTGCATCAACCGCGCGGAGATCTGAGTGGAGGCGTGAGGCAAACAACGTGGCGCAACCTTGGAGCGTCGCTGGGGTTCTCGACTGGGGACAGCGACGACGTGACGGTACGACATCGTCTTGTGATGCACTCGCGTCTGACGAAGGTTTTGTGTATATGAGGCAAAGCAAGGCCGGCGGATGGCAGAGGGGAATGCTACGTTCCTGAGAGGACTTGTCACTGCCTCCCCCCATCACGCCTTCCACTCTGCAGCAGCGAAGCGCCCACCGGATCAAGGGTCGCGGCCACAACGTCCCGTGGACTGGTCCCTTATCTCACCTCCCCCACATGCAGCCGGTCACTGCCTGCATGCAGTGCTCAACACAAAGCGCTCGAGGCGTGGCTTCCTTTGTTCTCGACCTCCCCGACGTTGCGCTCTCACAGGCTCTCCGCAGTGAACCGTCCCTGCTCGTCTCCAGCAGCAAGCCGAGTCGACTTCCATCACACAGGCCTTGCCTACTTCGGCAGCATCGCCCCAATCCCATTCACTTGTGACTCAGCCCAAGCTTCGAGTCACTTCCAAGACAAACCGTGCCACTTCCTTTGGCCATCAGCACCTGGAGCCTTGATCCTCTCATCTTCCGTACACGACACCTGCACTCCACCCTCTCTTCCTAAACACACACAACGACCCATCTGCACATCGCTCGGTTCAACATCCCCTCCCACAACCTCCACTACCACCATCACCACCTCGTCCTCCAGCTCCAACTGTCTGTCCACTCATTCAAGTCACAACCCACTGCCACCATCGCCATGTCCTCTGAGCAAACCTTCTCTACCCACGACCTCCGCAGCAACGCTCAAGACTATAAGCGCGACGCCGACCACAAGCACAAGTGGGCTCTAGGCGAGTCCGAGGGCAAGGGCAGAGCCAGCGGCAAGACGAGGCCAGCCAGAATCATCCAACGGTGCGTGCGTCGTGTTCCGCAGGCGCTCTCGCGTCTTGGCCTGTCGCTGTGACCGGGCTTCGTTTTTGGTCGCACCGTTACTGACAGTCTTGTAGCCAAATGGCCGCCATGCGCCGTGAGACCCACAGCCACACCGCCTCTCTCGACCACCGCGACAAGCTGGCTCGCAAGCACGACGTCCTCGGCGAGCAGTACCACAGCTGCGCCAGCGGTGACTCTTCAGCAGACGAGGACGTCACCGAAGCCTCTGCAGCCCCGGTCCCAGATGCGGACATCACCTACTCCTTCGACGCTCCTCGCGGTCCCAGCCACGGCAGTCAGATCCTGAGCCTCGCGTTGGCCAAAGCCGTCGAACGCTTCGAGAACGTCGAGACGGACAGGCTCGTCAAGACCGAGTACGAAGTCCTCGACAGCGAAGGCGAGGCCATCGGAGGCGGCCCAGCGAAGAAGAGCAAAGCTGTCAAGGAGGACGACGGCTTCGTCTTCGTCTAGATGTGGGGTTTCGCAGCAATCGGGCGCAAGGATCTGGTGGCCGGTACGGGATTTGATACTGCCACTTCGGCAGGGCGTTTTCTTTCAATACCACTGGGAATTCCGCAATCGATGGGCTTTGGGCACACGACAGGCAGCATCATGAGAGAGGCGGCGCTTCTTGAGGATTTGAGCAGCTCGGCAAGGCAGCATTTCGTCAAACCGTGGACGAGCACATTTGTTTTAAGCATTGGGTAGCAGGATAGTCGGAACCGCAAGACATAGCCTTAAGATTGTCGTTCACGTCGTGGGAAGCTTGAGCACAGTCTTTGGAACGCGGGGACACGGCCACTGATGCCCGACGCCGTCTCCTGCACGATTGATTCTAGGCCCCGCGCGCGGCAGAGACGGGATGCGCTTCCCACAGTCCAAAACTAAGCTGCCCTACCAATCGAACATCACCACAAATGGCTCGCCGTGAAGCAGCGACTCCGTGTACAGCGCCTTGACAGTTTCTTCTGCAATCGAAACGTGACCATCCGCCCCCAGCTCAAATGTTTACCCGTCTTTCCAGAGTCGTGTGCGAAGATGCACGATAGAAACACACCCGCTCCGCGCCGTACAAAGCCAGCCGGGCCACAGTGGCCGGGCACACGTGCGTCTATGCCAAAACCGATGTAACTTCCAGCTCCGGCTCCGGCTCCAACTCCCACACATGCAAATGCGAAAAACACACGTCGCTGAGTGCAAGTCACGATCTCGTCGCAGCAGACGGCCGGGGCGCATCTTCTGTGACCGTGTCGTCCAGAGCAGACGCCTTCTTTTCGTCCGCCCCGTGCCTCGTCTTGCGCATCACGTTCTCGCCGTCCTCGCCCGCGAGCTCTTCGAGCCCGTCGTCCGCGGTCCCGGCGTTGACCTTGGCCTGCTCGACATCCGCCGCCGGCCGCGCGGCCATGTGCGACGCCGCCTCGGCCGTCTTTCCATCCGCGCTGTTGGCGTCCTTCTTCTTGATGTTCCAGCCGCCGCCCCAGCCGATCCAGCCCGGCTCCCAGGGGCCGCGGGCCGCGCAGACGACGAGGGCGCAGCCGATGGAGCCGACGCTGTAGCTGCCGGAGGCGATCCAGCCCCCGCGCGCGTAGAGGTGGTTGCCCGCCGCCGTGCCGACGAGCTGGCCGCAGAAGGTCGCGACCATGAAGGCCGTGTTGACGCGGTTGCGCGCCTTGGGCTCGATGGCGTAGATGGCGGAGCGGTTGGCAATCTGCGATGTTTGCAGGCCGAGGTCGTTGAAGAAGGCTTGGATGACGGGGCCGGCGACGGTGAAGGAGCCCGTGTAGGTGCCGATGACGACGCCGATCAGGCAGATGCCTTCGCCGAGGATGACGGAGAACAGCGGCACGAAGCGGTCGATGACGACGCGGGCGTAGACGGGGCCGAGGAACATGGAGGCGATGCCTATCAGTGCGAACAAGCCAATGACGAGAGGCGAGTAGTTGTACGGCTCGCCGGCGAGGAGAAAGGTCAGGGTCGTCCAGAAGCAGGTGAAGGTCGACGTGGTGAAGAAGCCGATGATGCAGGCTTGCACGAGCACCGGGTGCTTGGTGAGCATGACGAGGATGCTCCAGAGCATTTTGAAGTAGTTGAGGCCGCCAGGGTTGGTGGAGGGGTAGTCGGGCATGAAGAGCCAGAGCAGCGCGAAGATGACGTACTGCACCCCGAGCGAGAACCAGTAGACGTTGCGCCAGCTCGTGTAGTTTGTGATTGTTCCGGACAGGACACGCGCGATGAGCATGCCAAGGAGGAGGCCGGACACGACGATTGAGAGGGCGGCAGCGCGGCGATGGGGGGGGCAAGATCGCCGACGAGGGGGAGCATGAGCTGGGGAGTGACGGTTGTGACGGCGGTGATGAAGGAGATTGCGGTGAAGACTGGAAGAGAGCTCGTTATGCAGAGTCCGATCCTGTCAGGTTCCTACATCAGCACGTAGGATTCGTGTGCGGGAGATATGCATGCATACCACATGGTCGCCGTGAACAACACCAAGCTACACACGAACGCCCTCCTCTTCAGCAGGTCCCCAAGCGGACACAAGAAGAGCAGTCCCACCGCATATCCAGCCTGCATCACCGTCGGGATCTGCGACACCTTCTCGTACGGGACGTTGAACTCGTCGGCCAAGATATTGAGGATCGGGTGGTTGTAGTACAGGTTCGCGACGGTGAAGCCTCCTGCGAAGCCAAAGAGGACGTTCAGCGGCATCGAGAACACCGGCGGCTTCTGCGGGTCCCATCGACATCGTGGAGGTGTCCACGTTATGATCTCGTGTGCCCGCCGCCATATCGAGGGCTGTTTCGTCGACTTCTGCTCCTCGAGCGATGTGGTTGAGGGTGAGGTGCGCCCCTCGTCGGGGGGCGTTGCGGCGCCATTGGCGGCGTGTTTCTCGTCCGCCATCATTCTCTGGTGCTCCCACGCAATTGCAACTGCATGCCACTCACTTCACACACGCGGTTTCCGGTGCGCTCGGCGACGAGGTGAAGATGCCTCGAGCATTCGCAGACGTCTCAGAACTGAGCCGGATCACCAGCATGTCCGCTAGAGATGCGGTGTAGATCCACCCAATCCACTTGTACGGATCCCCTCCCTGTCACCGTATTTCCGTTGCCGAGTTGCCGTACGTGCGCTTGAGGAAGACATTGAGGATTGGCGTATGCAGAGCAAGTCTCCTTCTTCGAAAGAATTTCAGTCGCCGTTGTAGGCCACAGCTAATGCGCCTCACATTAGAGAGATCAGGCAAGTAGCTAGAGAAGTCATTATGTTTCTTCTCCTGGGAGAGACCAGGTAACCAAACAATGTTTCGGGGGTTGCTGAGGACTATGCGTGCTGTCGACCATCGAGAGTGACAATATATACATGAGATTATTTGCATATCTTTCACTCCACCGCCAAGAACGGCGCCACCAGTTTCCATCATCCAGGTGACCGAGAAAATACCAGAAGAGAAGTAGCAGCAATCTGAAGCCAAGGTCTATCCCAAGGGAGTATTTCATCCGCGCGGCCTGAAAGCTCGCCTGACCAAAATGTAAACACCATGGTAGATGCAACGCTCAAAACAAGGACACGCCGGCGCCATGACAAAGCAATCGGGGCAGATCACGCGAGATGTTGTTGTGGATTCGTCATGTTGATCGTTAGGGAGAGGTGGAGTAGGCGCCGAAAAGCGCGACGGTGAGGACGAGGAGGGGCGCAAAGACGCGCAATAGGAGTCATAAAACTGTACACGCACTTGAATTGTACCTGTCAGCACCGTCAAGACCGTCAGATAATCGCTCTCTTCCTTCAAGCCGCAGAAGGAAAGAAGTGATTGTACTTGGAACTCACCACCGCTGCGCCTCTATGCGTCGAATCCACTTTGCGGTGGTCTTCAGTCGTTCGCGAACGCTGGTTGTTTCAAGCAGCTTGTACTTCTCGTCGTCGCTGATCGGAAGGATGCTGGCGAACCAGTATGGGAACAGGGCCGGGTCGTTGGGTGGACCGCCGTACGCGTCTAGGATCCGTTGGTGGAGCCACGGTGCGGAATTGGCTTGCATCTTGGAAACGAATTCGACACCGAGGATCAACAGTTGTCGCGTCGGGAGTCGGTTGAGAAGACCGACTGCATCGTTGTCTGCCGCCGGGGGAAGACTTGTCTCTTCTGCCTCCAAACGCTCTTCCTCGGCAAGAGGGACATCCTCCACCCGCTCGATGGTGCCCACGGTATAGCCATCGAGTTGACCGTGAGCTTTCACCTTGAAGCGCGAGACTCCGCGGGCCTCGATCAAGCTTCGGCCGTCGGGCATCATCTGAACACTCAAGATCTGCAGCAGCGTGCCATACTGCATGAACTGGGTTACTCCCAGATCGCCCTGGGGTGCGCTGTGACGGTTGTACATGAGTATGCCAAACTGCCCAGTGTTCTCTAGTGCACGCCGTATCATGAGTCGATACCGAGGCTCGAAGATGTGGAGGAATGTCGGCATCGAGGGGAAGCCAAGCGTGCACACGAAAAGAGGTACGTCGAGCTCGCCAACAGCACCGCGCTCTTCCAGCTCCACGGCCTCGGCTCGAGCGGCGACAAGTTCCGGACAGAGGCTGACGAGTAGCTCACCGAGACGCTTGTTGCTCGGTTGCGTTTGTAAGGAGGGCGGTATAGACAACCCTCGCCGGCACACCGGGCAGTACAACGAGTGATCCAGCACCCTGGCCAAGCATTTCCGGCAGAACGTGTGACCGCAGAAGGTGGTTACAGGGTCCAGCATCAAATAATAGCATACGTGGCATTCCAGCTCCTTGTGCGTTGTGTCCCGAAGGCGCTGCAGGACGTCTTCGTCGAACGACCTATAATCGTCTCCGTCGGTAGACACGCTGTGGTAAGCGACGTCTGCGTTGTAGTCCAGTTGCTCGTTCTCCGCAAGAGTGAAAGTGGCTATCAGTCGTCCTCCGTGCAACGTCGCTGAGCGCGGCTTCTCCGGCATGTCTGGACCGGCGACGGCCTCGTCCCATCGTCTCACCTCTTCCAGCACGATCGGCTTGTCTTCGGTGACGGGTCTGTGTTGCGCAACGACCTGGCCGATGGACTCCATGACCTTGGTCAGCGTGACGTCGACGCTGCAGTCCGCCGTAGGGTGTTCTTCCGCGCACTCTGGGTATGGGCAGAGGAACGCTTGCCGGCGGATCGCTGTCGCAGGGTATGTAATGTTCTCTCGGGTGTGTGGCTGAGGCAGGCATTCCCGACACAGCGAGTTGCCGCATGGCAGCGTTACCGGCGATCTGAACGGGCGTGAACACTGCGGGCATTGCACCAGACGCAGAAGCGCCCTGGCATCCTGGTGTGCTGCTAGGCCTGCGCGCCGCGGGGTCTCGTTGGCGAGCTCATGTTCACTCATGAAGCCTGCTGGCTCCAGCGCTAGGTCGAAGGACTGCCCCTCACGTTCCGTGAAAGAGGGTCCTACGGCTTGTAGCAAGCTCATCAAGCGGCAGGGTGTGTCCTCGTGCTGTCTCGCTCCATGCAATGGTGTGTTTGGTCCGACTCGATGTGCCCGGAGCGAGCAGCAGGGCAAGTGCCAGATCGAGCAGGATGGTCACAGCCCGATGGTTTGCTGCGTCGTCGCAAAGAGGAGGGTGAGGATAGGGGCGAGGGTGATGGTGATGCTGATGCTGATGGTGATGGTGATGCTAATGGTAATGGTGACCTGCGATGAAGTCACTTGGAGCAGAGCTCAGGTACAGTGCGCTTGGATGGATGATCGGTGTCCGAAACGCCACATGCCCTTGGACTTCGGATGTCGAGCCGCAGCAGTGGGTATCTGCAGGCTTGTCCGGTCTGCCTGGCGAGGAGGGCGAGGCGGAGGGCAGTTGGGAGTTGCGCAGAGATGGCCCAGACGGCGGAAGACGAGTGCTCAGAGTGCTCGACGTGCTTGGAGGCGAGAGCAGGAGAAGGGCGCCGAAGGCTGAAGGCTGAGGGCAGGGGTGCGCACCAGGGCAGAGCGAGGCCCGAATCATCGACGACAAGACTCTTCCCTTGCCTTGCGCCGTCTCGGGCCCTGCGAGGAACGTTAACGGTGGGCACGAGAGGAGCGCTCGGGCTGGTGTCGTGATAGGACTGGCCGCGCCTCGCGATGTCGAGTCTGCATCTCAGCATCAGGGATCGAGCGGATCGGACATGGTGCTTCTGGAACATCGGCTGGATGAGTTGCCCGTCCACGACTCAGGTAGCTTCACGTCGACTTCTGTTGTTTGATTTACCGAAACACAGACACGACTCTCACAGATCGCGCGCGTGCCGGAGCTGGCCACTACATGTACCAAAGACGCACTTCGCAACAACCGAACACAGCAGAAGTTGTGACGCTCGTTTCGTTGTGCCAGCTGCATCGCTCACTCCAGCGGATCGGACGTGTCAACCAGTGTGGTCAACAGTCCGTCCAATCCGGATTGATTCAGGATCTACGCCGGGCGTGACGGGTTGTACTGAGGTAGTTTGGACTTTCGCCTGATTTCCGTGCGTGGGATCCATCACGCCCGGCGTAGATCCTGAATCAATCCGGATTGGACGGACTGTTGACCACACTGGTGTCAACGTCACCCAAGGCATCGACACGTCCGTTCTCCCGATGCAGGCTTGGCAGGGTACAGGTAGGGTAGGGCAGGGCAGGGTAGGGTAGCCCTGGTCCAAGCTGCCGGGTCGCCGATACATTCGCGCCACGGAGCGCATCTTCCATGGACCCGATTTACCTTACTCGTCCTTTGTACGCGGTGCACTTGGATCAAGAGCACACGACACCTGCAGTGTCTCATCTGCCTCTTCCACGATGCCATCCCCATCTCGTTCTCAGAGACCCCTTGCGGACTCCCTCGCCCGGCGAAAGGGGGTTCCTACGAAAGACTCGGGTCCCGTCTGGAAACGCTCCCGGACAATGGTCCAGCCGTGAGCCTCACCCGCATGAAGGAGGGCATCGAACGCCTTTGATGACGCTGTGATTTGAGTGTCGGACCAACCACACCCTGAGCCCCCGCGAGTCTGTCTGCAAGCGGCGGTTGCGGCGTGCTCTTGCAGCGTCGCCCGTCTCTGCCACAAGGCCGGATGGCTGGGCCTACAGGAATGGTGTTGAGCCTCAAGTTGCAACATCTCACGGCGGAAGGCCAGCTCACGAGACGCCGGCTTTGGCTCCGACCGCGGGAGGCTTTTCTGCAAAACCCTCGAAATCGACAGGTCACAGACGAAGTGAGAAACCCAAGGTTCGGCCGCATAGCCATCCCAGCCCGCAAACCGTCGGGTATGCATGTCATCACTGCTTGCATGCATGGAAGGGTGTTCCATTGTTCTCCGTGAATTTGCTACCCCAGACCAGCTGTCCCGATGCAGCTATAGATACGCCTGAACACTAGCTAGAGTGCCGCTCCGGCCCATGAATGCGCAATCAACGCCTCCAGCCATGCGCGTGCAGAATCTCTGGAACTCCCCTTCAATCCCGTTGTATCGTCGAAAGCACGTCTGAAGACATCAAAGTCGGAGCTGCGTGAGTAGTCAGGACGTTCGTTAGCGGTAAGAATTCTGAAACCTGTTCGTGCGAATCGTTCTCTATACATAAATGGAAGTCGAGTTTCGAGCGTTATACGACTACGCCTTCGTGTGTTTCAGACCCATCCGAGTCCGAATCTTCCTCGTCGAGGACAATTCGCCTCATGACACTCTTGTCAAACAGGTCAATTACGAATCGACATACGGGTAGACGATAGTGATGGGAAGAAAGTATGGCCATGACTTTGTGAAAAAGCTCGGGCTTCTGGAAGCCGGGTGTCTTTCTTGATTTCAGTCTGCAGGTATGTCAGTGATGAGAACCATGTCAGTGATGAGAACCAAGGGTGTCGTCGTGCACGTCTATGCTGCTGACCGGAAGACACGTACGATGAGAGGTCCGCAGCGGCCCTATTGGACAACACCGCATTGCCCAGGTTCGTGACGAGCTTCAAAATCTCGGCATTGAACGGATCCGCATCGGTCATGACAGGCTTGGTCGGAAACCCTTTCGGAAGGGTTTTCGGCAACCGTGAAGATGCAGTCCAGGGTTTCATCTACAATCGAGTCAGCTACGAAGCAGTGTAAACATGCTTGACGTACCGAGAAGAGCTTTTGGAAATCCCCGGGAATGCAGTAGCCGAGCGATTCACCCATGATGTTGACCTTCCCGTCCCAATGATATTCTGCTAGGATTTCCTGACCATGGAGGCTTCGCGAGATGAGACCCAGGACGAAGACTGCTGTACCCCTCATAGTCATGACCTCTGAGGTCTCGGCAATCTTCACAATCCATTCCACCACACCCGTCTGCTCGAGAAACGGCGCTCCCAGTTCCATCGACCCCACGTTTCCCACGGCCCAAAGGCAACCTTTGACTTTGAGAATCGTCTCAGAGTCCTCGTCTTCTAGATAAAACTCGCGTATCGTGGACGCAAACTCTTCGAAATGGCCCTTTTCCTCCAACAGCTTGCAGCCTTCCGCGGTACGTGTGAGCTCACGATAGAAGTGGGGCGGCGCAACGCCGTAGTCTTGATGCTCGGGTGCGTCATCGAGCGAGCTGGCTGTCTTCTCTGGTATATCTGCGAAAGCTCGGGATAGCGACGCCTCAACGAGTGCGACGTATGTATCATTACGACCGAGGAACCAGTCGTCCATCTCTTTGCTGATGTAATCCAACCCATCTAAGTAGTGGTAGCCTACTGATGTCGACAGAAAGCGTAGAAGCAGGGGAGCTCCGATGTCTCCTAGGTGATCCAGCGCCGGTCGGCATTTGATGACGTACTCTAGGTAATGCGTCTGATTGCATGCCTCTTCAAGAACCTTGATAGCAATCTCGCATACCTCAATCTCTGGATCATAGAGCTGGGTCACTAGTAGGCGAATCGCCCACTCCGCGGACCTCGTCTTCGCGGCACCCACTTCAGATGTCTGTACAGCGTGTATCGCATATTTACGAAGAAGTCTTGTTGAGAAAATCCGGATGGGCTTCGAGCACGAAGTCATAGCCTTCGAGAGTATGATGCGTGGGTGACTATCCAGTGTGAAATCAAGATTGCTGAGCATAGCTCTAATGAGTTCATCGCGACCCGGCAGCTCAATGATGTGATAGAACATGTTGATGATCTTCCATCGTTCCATCATCTGCAGTCCTTTTGGGTCGCTGCCCAGCGCACCGAGCATGGCAAAGTACCCACCAACGAGTGTCTCGGCCAGTCGCTCAGGTGAGAACAGGGGAGAGCTGGATACGATGCCGCTCATCCTATCGAGTTGGGCGAGACACTCTGCAACTTGCCTCAGCATCTTGTTCTCTGCCAGATACTTGACACCTTCAGGATTCTGTAGCAGAGAGCGAACGAGGGCGACACCTGCTCGCACGTAACGCTGATTCGGTTTCGTGTTCTTAACGTCGGAAAATCGATACTTGAATGGTCGGAAGAAACCACAAAGGCGATGGATGAACTTCGTGGCTTTGATTGCTTCGTCTAGACGCTTGGGATTCAGCAGAGGGCCTTCGATCATAGGCTGTATCAGGTCCCATCGCCACTTCGTGTAGTTAGTACTATTCAGTACCTGACTCTCAAGCATGAGACTCCTGAACTGAGCTTCGTCTATTTGTGTGCTGATCTGCGTCTTTGGTGTATCCGCCGGACGAGCTGGGTTTGTAGAATCGTTGGTGCCAGGTTGATTGGTGCCTTGCAATGCGGATGATGCGCTCGACCGGTATAAGGTGCGGTTGACGCTGTCGACCTGGTAGATTGCATTGACGGCCTCGAAACGATCTTCTGTCACGAACGTAGAGGCAGTCGAGAAAAGATCTGGCAAGACCTGCATATCTGCACTCCATGCACTTGGAAGGAGTTGATCCGCTAACTTCAGGACCTCCCCTAACAACAGTGTTGTCTTTCTTCTCGATGCAAGATTAGGAGCGTCCTTTTGAGCCTGCAGCAGAGCCTGTATTAACCCAGCATGCAGCAGCACAACGAGGATGATGGCCGTGAAGTGTTCGACTAGATTCCTTCTACCACTACGGTCTTCGTGTTCGCTTTGCGAAGGCTCCGTCACGCCTTCTGTTTTCATGTTCGTTACCCGGCCATATGTGGTCAGTCGCCTCCCAGCCAAGAACGATGATGACCAAGATGGCGGCTTAATCCTGAGGATGTCAAAGAAAAGCTCCAGTAGGACGTTTCTGGACTGTGCAACAGTTATGCAAAGCGCGGAGACTATCGACCTAACGGCAAGGAAGTCATGCATCGAAAGAGTGATGATCCCAGGCCAACTCCTAAACAGCGCCGCAATGACCTTCGCATTGGCTTTGAGCTTCTCTTCATGCAAATGGGACGTTGGGGGCTCTGTGAACGCTGCGAAGGGTAATCCGAGCTCGTATCCCGATCGTAATAGTTTGCGACGGCTGGGAACATCCATGATATAGGCAAACGCACTCGTCAAGCTCTCCGGTGCGTGATAGTTGCCATCTCCAAGAGCGTCTGCAAGTGTGCTCAATCCTCCCGATTCCACCACGAGAGACGGGGC